>JAHWFP010083670.1:0-15395 GCA_023313725.1 Lithobius niger
GGGGCTGTAACTAAAGACTGGTGCATTTCCGGACCCATGTTTATAGGACTTTTTCTTCTTATCTTTGATCACACAGCGGACCCTCAAAATATTTGACACCAATTTCCGAACACCCTGTATAATAATAAAGGTTCTTAAAAGAATCTGCAGATATTGCAATAATCCTTTAACTTTTTTTTTTGTGAAGCTCGTTTTTTTTAATATGTCATCTTTTTTTTTTCTAGACAAGCTCATGCCCCGTTTGTCGTCATGAGTTGCCAACGGATGATCGAGATTACGAAGAATTTAAACTTCAAAAAGTAAGACTCAATAAGACTACACAGAGCAAATACCATCACACAAATTTTCACGTTCCTCAAATACACCTGCCTTAATTTTAGTGCTTATTTAAGTAATACTTATTGTCAATTGTCACTAACACAGCTTTGAATTCGTGCTATCGCTGGCTTACCATCACTGATGATCCGCCCCACTTTACGTTTTGAAGGCTGCTTTGTGTAGATATGTTCGGTTTTTGCTCAGGAATGTTAGGCTTAAACGGCAATTACATCCATCTTGACATGCATGTTTTACTTTTCGATCGCTTAACACAATAACTAAACACAAGAATTGCGGTAAGAATACGTCACGTACGTCCGATACAACAATTTAATTACTGCATCACCAAAACACGTAAAGGGTACTGCCATTGTTTCACGCAGACCAACCAAAATTAATGCCGACAGATGGAGCTGTTCTGTTTCGGCTCAGCCAACTGATGGAGTCACTGTTCTGTTTCGACTCAGCCGAGCGGAAGCCCACTGAGATAGCTGTGTTGGCTGTGAGTAGCTCAAGCGTCTGCCGGCCTTAGATGGCCAGTAGCTAAGCCATCGGACACTTGAGCTATTCACAGCCAATACAGCTATCTCAGTGGGCTTCCATTCGGCTGAGCCTTACAGAACAGCTCCATCTGTCGACACGCAGAACACGTGGTTGTTCCACGCAGAACAATGGCGGTACTCATTACGTGTTTTGGTGATGCAGTAATTAAATTGTTGTATCGGACGTACTTAACGTATTCTTACCGCAATTCTTGTGTTTATTTATTGCTGTTTGTGATCCAAAAGTAAAACATGCATGTCAAAAAGGATGTAATTGCCCTTTAACGTTGGGGTTAGGCTTGTTTACGATTGGATTTTGGCCTGGGGTATGCCCTGCAGCTTGCACTCGGCCAACAAGATGTAGATTTGCGAAATTTTCACCGTTGAATGAGGTGATATCTAGTAAGTATTTTGGGTTACTGGGACCTTTTGGCACGGACTGGTCCTTTAAGGCATAACTAACCTAGGTGCAGTGGTCTAACTAATGCTGTGCCTTTAAGTTTGGAAAATAAAGTTTTCAATTTGGTTCATTAAATGTATGATAAACAAAACACGACTTAACGATTTTTATGATAAAGTTCCTTGTTTGTCCCGTTGAGTGGGTTTACAGATTTATTATATTGGTATCTTAAATAAGGTGTTGAACCAGTGAATTTATGTGCTCACTGTAATTTTAAGAACCTAACCAACGTTTTAAGAAGAGCACCATACAAAACCTCTTAAGAAAACGATTCAAAAGTTGTATTTAAACGTTAAAATTGGTTCATTTTGGCAAAATTATTGTGTACGGAAATCATAACCAAGGTTTAGATGTTAAGCCGTTTGATAATGAACTCTGAGCAGTATTCGAGAGCTCCTATGTAATTGTTTATCACTAACAGTGTTGCAAATGGGACGCCTAACTAAATTCAAGGCTGCATCTATTGTTGGATAATTTTAGTGGAAAAATCTTGTGATGAACAATTGAAAACGTGCTTGGTTTAATGAACAACATTAGCGGGACAACCATAGAGATACAAGACACTCTATAAGTAAGTGTGAGCACTCGGCTCTATACACAACACTCTACTGGCATGCAGCGCCATCTATAAAATGAAACTGAAACTAGGTTAATGAATTGCTATTGCACGCAACACAACTAACCATATAAAGAACTGATTGTAGCGGCGGACGCTATGACGGCTGAGGTGCTTGTAGCGCCCCCCACATCCTTGGTTGACGAGTATTTCTTGGCATCAGGTTTTGTGGTTATTATGACTTTTTACGTTCAATAACACAGCATGGGCTACAGTCCCGGGTTGGGGGATGGAGCGTCGGTGTCTTATTCTAGGCCTAACCTTCATGCTACTGGTAATTACACTGCCACCAACGGTGGATTACTTAACTGTTTAAACGAAGTGTAAAAGCTAAAAGGGCTACATAATAGTTTACACTTAAAAACAATTAATCTACTAGGGAACGAACCTGAGGTTTAAAAACGCTTGGTTTTTATTTTAAAACATCAGAAAATGAAAAATAAACCCTTTTACATTAAAATTCACTAGTTCAAGTCTTTACAAGTTTGCAAAAACAAATTTACAATTGAAATTCACAATAATCAAGAACAACGATGTTTGTTCTTAAACACTCTTAATTTAGATTAGAAAAAGCATTTTTTTCTTGGGTTCCAATCCTGGAATACCCAGCAAGCTGAACCGTGTCCGCTAAGTTACAACTATATTTGACAACTGTAGTTTTCAAGTAGTCCATCAGTTATTTTTCCTCGCGAGGATCAAACCGTCCCTTTGTTTACATTTAAGAAATAACAAAGAATGAAACTGGCTTTTTAGGAAGAGATGCCTACTCTAACATTATGGTGGTAAAGACCAGCAATGCCTATAAGGCTTACCAACCATAAAGACTCTAAGCTAGAGGTTAATTTATGTTAGACTATAAATTTAGAATTGGGGGGTCCTAAAGATAAACTTCTAAAGTTAAACTAGTTATTTACAACCACTACCATTTTGCCCGGCATGGTAATCCCGGACGTGAGATCTCCACTCCAGACCGGCGTGACCCTTCTAGCTTGAGAGATCTGTGAGCTGTGCTGTAGATGGTTTGGGCTGGGGGGTTTTTATGCTAGTGACCGGAAGTTCGCGCGGACGGGCAGGAGAGCTGCGGGGATCAGATTGGCTGAGGGCCAGGAGAACAATGGGAAAGACGGCAGAGCAAAGGGTTTTGGTGTATAGCAGTTTAAAGGAGTAGGGAATGGTTAGAGATAGGCCACATTGAGTTTTCAACTCTTGAACTTTGGGAAAGGCCTTTGCATTGGGAAAATGACTATTGATTGAATATTTACAAATGCTCATTGTGAATTGGCTCAAGTTAAAGCTTAGTACTTTGGTTTGGGTAATGCATAAAGCATTACTATTAAATTAAATAAGCTTTAACTGAAAACTGCAGTGTTACACACCACAACTAGGTTGGGGGGTGAGGGGGAGGAAATTGAGGATTCGAAGTTTTATGCACAGTTTGACTTTCGGATTGCTTTGGAACAGATCTTTTATAAATATCTGTTGGTTTTAATAGAAGAACAAGCTAGTAGTAACATTCGGATGGGTCCAGTCGGAGTTTTTGTAGAGAATTAAAATAAACATATATACACAAAAATTTGTGTCCGGTGATTGCCGATGTCGAATTACTTAGGACTAATGGTAGCGTTTGGGGGCAAAAGATTATTAATAAAATATGAAAAGGATAAATAGACTAGCTTAGTGAATGCTATAACGCATTTAAGTTTAAGTTGAATAATTAACTCCAAAGTTAAAAGACAGGTGACGGTCGCTGTGGAAATTTTTCGTAGAAGTTGCTGCAGTTCAACATAATAAAAAATATCACACTTACAAAGTTGTCTGTACAATTAAATATGAGGTTAAGTACCTTCGTAGAGGAAGCCCCTCCTAATAAATACTAAGCTAATGTCTTTGGGCTTTTTGCCCTAAAATAAAAGTAATGAAAATCGAGAATACAAAGTACAGATTTACAATAATGGCGGCCATGATGAAGGAGCGCTGCGGTGATTTGGAAGTAGCTTCACATGGTGATAGTGAAAGTTCAGGATGGAATTCTTGAAGTTTGGCTTCCTGAAGACTTAGATAAAGTGTTGAGCTATTAAACGTTTACAAGATGGGCTGTTTCTGTCCATTAGTAAAAATTTGGCGGATGGTAAAAGACCGAGGTCTTTTTTGCGTTTGGAAGCGCTCAAGAAAAAAAAATTGTTCGTTGTAAAAACGAAGTTTTTTCAGCGGCCTGCGTTTACACGCCCCCAAACACTGGATTTTATTCAGGGTTCCTAAGAACTCAGAATAAAAGCTAAAACAGAAGGGTTAGTGCACACAAGATATGCAAAAACAAGACTGCCAAATTATGCAAAAAATTGACATGAAATAAAATACACTGTTTACAAAAATATTAACTTTTCCGTTTTGTATTTTTGGGGGACCAAAGTTTTGTGGCTTAGAAAAAATTTAAGTAAAATTAAAGTTACAAGTTAAGAACACTGTTTTTGCAACCACTAACTAAATACTGTCCGCACTGCTGGTGCAGTAAAATAGTACAAGTATTTGAAAATGGGGCAAAAAACATTTTATCAAGAAACACACTAGTTTTTGAAATAAAAGTACAAAGTTAAGGGTTTTGTTTCGTTATAACAAGTAAATGAGGCCGTCTATTGCTCTGGCAATATGTCCCGTACGGATTCTGCCTCTGCTCAAGTCTAGTCGTTTTTTTTATCTGGGACGACTGCGATAGTAACCCTCCGCCGCATTTCAATTAACCTAGCCGCTGCGATAGGGATTGGAAAATCGAATACTATGGGTGCGCCGTAAACGACCAGCTCTATTTACTGTTAAACTACTCCCACTAGAATGGTTTAAGGTTACCAAACAACTTGTTTACATGTTCAATTTAACACTGAAGGATTTTGAGATAAGACCCATAACTTAAACATAACAATACAATCGCTGGGAGGTTTTGTGGATAAAAACCAACAACCTTCTAATGACAGAGTTGACCTTTTGTACTCAGAGGTGAAACAGACAGCTTTTTATAAAAAAAAACAATTCGTAGAAAACTTAAAGAGGAACCAACCGGGGACAAATTGCAGCTCCCTTAGAATATTCCTAATGAATATTTAATTAGTGTCGTTACGATCTTTGGTAATATTCTCCCATAGAGGGAGGCGTTGATAGTGACAAGAAGAGTAAAACGTAGGCACTTATAATTTAGGTGTGAAGGCCAAAACGGGAATTAACTGGAAGTTGCTTTCTGTCATGGACGTATTTCCAACAAACCATGTAACAAAATTCAAAATGCAGTTAAAAATTTTAGTCAATTGGTACTGGTACGAAATGTTTAACGAAACAAATTGCTGACTTGAAGCAGCAACACTCACTACATGCTTTCCAGGTTTGTCCAGTAGAATCTGAAGTATTAAAAATTATAATTTCAACAAGTACACTATTTTAGGTTCCACAATTGTAGCGATAAAATACTCATTATTTAAAAAAACATGCACTGGAAATGTACTTTGTTAGATTTCCGGTTTACTTGCAACAAGAAAAAAAAACTCTACGTTTTAGAGAAAAACTACTTTAGGTTAGGTATTAAACCTCCGTTTCACTGGGAACACTTTTTTAGTGCTAGAGCCATAATAAATGCATTTATTTCCACCCTATACGGGCATAGAATTCACACCAAAACATCGGTCCTACTTTTAATACAAAAAAGGGACTGGGAAAACTATGTTTTAATTTTTTTATTTGCAGACACCCTGGTTTTAATTTAGATTAAAATCCGTCAATTTAACTTTACAAAACTCTGGAAAAAAATCAAAGCATATAGGGGGAACACTTTTACTGCCAACCTTTAAATTGGCAGGTTTACTCGTTTCCAACTTTAGATTGGGGGAAGTTAACTCACGTAAGTTAAGCCATTCATCAAAGCTAAACTCGCATTCTCTGGGTTTTTCTGATATGGCTGAACTATTGCTTATATCATTAACGGATAAACTTCGTTTTATCTTATTTAATTGTGGCTTGCTTAAGGCATCTTTCGTTCCTAACCTACGTAAGCAACGCTGGCGTCTAGGAGACGGGGGGGGGCTGGGTTTATTTACAGAAGGCTTAGGTAGGCTCCTCCCATCTGCACAGGAGAGCTTAACGACGTTAGGCTGAGAAGCAATTGACTCATTATCGCCTACTTGACCCTTGACCAATCCCGTGGGGCTGATCGGGTTGTTGCCCTGAGACCTTTCGTTTGGTTGGTTGGGGCCGTACCTGAATGGAGGGGTAGCCAGTTCGGTTGGCAGGGGAGATAAATCGCGGGGCGTGACAATTATCTCGAGTTTCCTGTTTAGCAATTCTATACCGGGAATTCCTAACACTACGTCAAAGAGGGATTTCCGGGCTTTCGAGATACAAGCTACTGTTTTTAGCTTAGCACCATTGTTTAATCTTACACACAAGGTAACTTGTTCTAACTCCACGATTACCTCCGTTAAAGCTGTTTGACATTTAACCTTTTGCTTTAAACGTGGCCAGTTCCTAGCGAGTTTGGCGCTAACCAGCGAAACTGAGCTTCCGGAGTCGCATAAAACTTTTATTTTATGTTTACCTATGTTAGCTTCTAGTGTGCTAGACTTAAGGATTTCACTGGCATTTTTCCCGACTGGGAAACATGCATTAGCTTGCTGTGGTTTCGAGTTGCGTTCGGGGCATTCACTACGAAAATGTTGGGGGGAATTACACACGTAGCAACGACTAACTATCTTGATTAGTGTTAGTTTTTACAATAGCACTATCGTTTATGGCAGGGTCCCCTCCCGGGTTACCTGCATTTACATCGACAGATCCGGCCGGATTAGCTGTCGTGTTGTGGTTACGGTTGTGACCATGCTGTTGGCCAGAAGGTTTAGAACCTTGGTTTAACTGTGCAGCTATGGGCTGTGTTTTGGCTGCACGAACGGCAGTTTCTGTAGCAATCTGCTTGTTTTGAGTGGTGTACTCGTCACACAGTTGGGCTGCTTTGGCCAACGTACCCGTCTTTATTTGATCGGGAATCCATTTTCTTAGATGGTTAGGACAAGATTTATAAAATTGCTTTAAGAGCATCAAATTAACAAGTTTATCAAAATCCCTGTTAACTTTGGCTAAGTCAAGCCATCTGGAAAACAAACGTTTCCAACTCAAATGCGTAGTCGTGGTACTGCATTTCTTGGTCTTTCTCGAGTGAACGAAATTGCTTTTGTAACGACTCTTTGGTCTGGACAAATCTGACAAGTAATTTAACTTTAACTACTTCATAGTCGAGCATTTCCGTGTCGGAAAGCTGGTCGCAAACTTTGACTAGTACTTCTCCCATTAACGGTAACAAAGCTGTTGTCCATTGATCCCTGGGAATTTTCTGGCTAATCATAATTCTCTCAAATATTTTAAAGAAACTATTAATTTCTGTTGTGGGCGTCCACTTATTCATCAATCGAACAACATCAGCAACTTTACCCTGTTTTACTACTGGATTTGGTTGAGCTGGGGAGTGCCGTTAGCTCCGTTTGGAGCAGCATTACATTAACATTTGTAGCTTGTAGCCTTGCTAATTCAAGCTGTTTGTCGAGTTTCGCTAATTCCATAGCACTCATATGATCGTTAATTTGGGCCTCTTGGTCCTTAATAGCTAACTCATGGGTACGTCTTTTGTCGGACTCTAGTAAGTCTACGTTACGTTTTTTCTCAGCTTCAGCTACTTCTAAGGCCCATGACTTAAGCTCTCCGCTTTGAGAAAAAGCTCGTTTTCTTTTACGGCTAGTTCTTTTTTTGCTAAAATCGTAGCCTCTCTCTTCTCTATAGCGTTAGCTAGTGCGTCCGAGAGTTATGTTAAATCTAGTTTTCCGTCTTCGAGGGCTGCTCGTAAGATTTGCACTGATTCGGCTCGAGATTCACTTACAGTAAATCTTAAGTTTAAACAAGCCTTTTTGAGGTCTTTGTTGGGCAAGTCATGGATGATTTCGTCTTAATTCCTCCATTTCTGAAATTTTTTTGTTTTTAATGTTAAAACGGGTTTAAAATAAAGCGTTTATATTTAAACCAAATTTAAATGCAGCCGCATATTAATTTGAACGTTAAGTTTGGCTAGAGCGAATTACTTAAAAAACTTCTCTACCAAATCCAGCAAGTTTATACATAAAAAATACACTTTCAAGGACCCCTAGCACTCTGGTATGTGAATAGCTAAAATACACGAATGCTCTTAACTACAATACTCGGCTTGGCGACCTTTAAGCATATCCTATGTACACTTACCCTTTTACACACAATCGCTGTGTTGTCAGTCTGTCCTTCCTGTTCCACCGTAGTACGGGAAGTCCGGCACTGATTTATGATGTAGATCATCTCTGGCGGTCTAATATCCACTGGGACCTTGGTTAGCACACTCAAAATCCACTGGTGTCATGTGACGGAGCTCTGGTTCCCTGCTGGGCCGATCCTCCTCACCCAAACTGGGAGTATTGGGACGTCTCACGTTGGGCGGACATCACTGATTACTGCAGCGGTAGTTTCGGCTTCCCGGCGCCGGCAGTTGTTATGGGTGCTAGGCGGTGTTTTGCCCCGTTTTTAACGGTGGGGCGACTTCTGCTTCGTGACTTTTTATAACGTAGTCACTGGCATCTGCTTCGTGGCCTTTGTGACGGGACCACAGACATCTAGTTGGACTGGACTTGCATCCTTCTAGAAACTTGGCATGGTAGTATGGCAGGGGGGCAACGCTTGTCGGGAACAGCACCTGTTGATCCCACCGCTGCTACCAAGTTGTAGCGGTGGACACTACGACGGCTGAGGTGCTTGTAGCGCCCCCGACATCCTTGGTTGATGAGTATTTCTTAGCATCAGGTTTTGTGGTTATATTCAATAACACAGCATGGGCTACAGTCCCGACTTGGGGGATGGAGCGTCGGTGTCCTATTCTAGGCCTAACCTTAATACTACCGGTAATTACACTGCCACCAATGGTGGATTATTTAACTGTTTAAACGAAGTATAAAAGCTAAAAGGGCTACATAATAGTTTACACTTAAAAACAATTAATCTACTAGTGAACGAACCTGAGGTTTAAAAACTTGGTTTTTATTTTAAAACATCAGAAAATGAAAAATAAACACTTTTACATTAAAGTTCACTAGTTCAAGTCTTTACAAGTTTGCAAAAACAAATTTACCAGAATTTACAATTGAAATTCACAATAATCAAGAACAACGATGTTTATTCTTAAACACTCTTAATTTAGATTAAAAAAAGCATTTTTTTTCTTGGGTTCCAATCCTGGAATACCCAGCAAGCTGAACCGCGTCCGCTAAGTTACAACTATATTTGACAACTGTAGTTTTCAAGTCGTCCCACAGTTATTTTTCCTCGCGAGGATCAAACCGTCCCTTTGTTTACATTTAAGAAATGAACAGAGAATGAAACTGGCTTTTTAGGAAGAGATGCCTACTCTAACATTATGGTAGTAAAGACCAGCAATGCGAATAAGGCTTACCAACCATAAAGACACTAAGCTAGAGGTTAATTTAACCCCAAGTTGCATACAGTTGCCTGCAGGCAACAGCTGACTAAACGTGGAAAAACTAAGTCCCAACTCGCACTGCAAGCTTTGTGAGGGGTCCCCGGGGACCCCGAGCAAAGCGAGCAGCAACAGCCTAGTGGTCAGCGTCCTCTTCTCCAAACCCTGCGAATGCTGGTTCGAATCCCCCGACTCACCCAACTATCATATGGTCCTTAAAAAAAAAGTATCAGAAAATAATTCATGCATCTAAGGGTTAAGTTAGACTATAAATTTAGAATTGGGGGGGTCCTAAAGATAAACTTCTAAAAGTTAAACTAGTTACTTACAACCACTACCATTTTGCCCGGCATGGCAATCCCGGAAGTGACATCTCCACTCCCGATCGGCGTGACCCTTCTAGCTTGAGAGATCTGTGAGCTGTGCTGTGGATGCTTTGGGCTGGGGGGGTTTTATGCTAGAGACCGGAAGTTCGCGCGGACGGGCAGGATAGCTGCGGGGGTCAGATTGGCTGAGGGCCGTAGAACAATGGGAAAGACGGCAGAGCAAAGGGTTTTGGTGTAGAGCCGTTTGAAGGAGTAGGGAATGGTTATAGATAGGCCACATTGAGTTTTCAATTCTTGAACTTTGGGAAAGGCCTTTGCATTGGGAAAATGACTATTGATTGAATATTTACAAATGCTCATTGTGAATCGGCTTAAGTTAAAGCTTAGTACTTTGGTTTGGGTAATGCATAAAGCATTACTATTAAATTAACCCTTTAAGGACTGACTGTGCGCTAAGAACTTATAACTGACTTGTAGAAAAAAAATCGCAGCTTCTCACCCAGTTGAGGTAAGGGAATGAAACATGTGTCATTTTTATCCTTAATGGTCTGGCTTTCATGTCCCAGTTTAAATTTTACTATAATTGGCTGGAAGTTTTCGATACGACTTGTAGAAGAGCTGTAAACAATGATTATACAGCGGGCGCATTCGGGCGCACCCGTCCTTAAAGGGTTAAATAAGCTTTAAAGGAAAAATGCAGTGTCACACACCACAACTAGGTTGGGGGTTGAGGGGGGGGGGAATTGAGGATTCAAAGTTTTATGCACAGTTTGACTTTTGGATTGCTTTGGAACAGATCTTTTATAAATAACTTTTTGTTTTAATAGAAGAACAAGCTAGTAGTAACACTCAGATGGGTCCAGTCAGAGTTTTGTAGAGAATTAAAACAAACATATATACACAAAAATTCGTGTCCGGTGATTGCCGATGTCGAATTACTTCGGACTAATGGTAGCGTTTTGGGGGCAAAAGATTATTAATAAAATATGAAAAGGATAAATTGACTAGATTTGTGAATACTATAACGCATTTAAGTTTAAGTTGAATAATTAACTCCAAAGTTAAAAGACAGGTAACGATCGCTGTGGAAATTTTTCATAGAAGTTGCTGCAGTTCAACATAATAAAACATATCACACTTACAAAGTTGTCTGTACAATTAAATATGAGGTTAAGTACCTTCGTAGAGGAAGCCCCTCCTAATAAACACTAAGCTAATGTCTTTGGGCTTTTTGCCCTAAAATAAAAGTAATGAAAATCGAGAATACAAAGTACAAATTTACAATCATGGCGGCCATGATGAAGGAGCGCTACAGTGATTTGGAAGTAGCTTCACATGGTGATAGTGAAAGTTCAGGATGGAATTCTTGAAGTTTGGCTTCCTGAAGACTTAGATAAAGTGTTGGGCTATTAAACCTTTGCAAGATGGGCCGTTTCTGTTCATTAGGAAAAATTTGACGGATGGTTAAAGACTGAGGTCTTTTTGGCGTTTGGAAGCGCTCAAGAAAAAAAAATTGTTCGTTGTAAAAACGTAGTTTTTTCGGCGGCCTGCGTTTACTTGACGCTGTCGTATTATTTAACAGTAGGATATATAATCCCAATACCCCCACTCAACAGATCAGTACTTAATACCAACATCAGTCCTTAGTTTCTCAAATTTTGGCTTAGGAAGAGGCTTCGTGAAAAAGTCTGCAATCATGGACTCGGTTTCACAATATTTAAATGCAATTACACCTCTTTCTACTAAATCACGCAAGTGATGATGCCTAACATCAATGTGTTTTGTTCTTGCATTGACTCTTTTAGTTTCTGCAAGTTTCATGCATCCCTGGTTATCTTCATAAATTCCCGTTGCTTGCAAGGAGGCAAGCCATGTCTTCCTACAGTTGTAGGAGCCACTTCACTTCTTGGCTTGCATAGGCCGCCGACACATACTCTGCTTCGGTAGATGACAATGCGACTGTTGTTTGCTTTCTGCTTGACCAGCAAATTGAACTTTCACCTAGCTTAAACAAATAGCCACTTGTTGACTTTCTGTCGCTTTTGTCATCATCCCAATCTGCATCAGCGTATGCAACGAGAGAGATGTCTTTGCTAGAGGGAATGTGAAGCAACAACTCTTGAGTGGCCTTTAAGTAACGAATTACTCTTTTCACTGCGATCCAGTTCCGTTGCCTGGGCTTGGAAACACGTCGACACAAAATTCCCACTGCAGCTGCGATGTCGGGTCTTGTGGTAGTTGCAATGTATAACAGAGCTCCTACTTCTTTTCTGTACTGTTCGTTGTTTGGCATAATGTCATCCTCACGTTCGAGTTTGAGGTATTCTGTGTCCATTGGAGTAGACGCACCTTTAGCATTTTCCATGCCAAACTTCTGCACAATGTCACTTATTTTATTTTTCTGGTTAAGCGTGAAACTTCCATCTCCTGCTCTTTGGCTTTGGATACCAAGATAATAACTTACATCTCCAAGATCTTTAGTTTCAAAGTGAGAACTTAATTTTTGAACTAACTTGTCAGTTTTGTTGTCATCTCGGTTTGCGGCCAGAAAATCATCGACATATAAAACCATATAAGTCCAGTCTCCGTCTTCACACTTCGTGTATAAACATGGGTCTGCATGACTTCTCTGGAAACCATCCTTAAGTAAAGCTTCGTTTACGTTGGTGTTCCAGTTTCTTGCTGCTTGTGTGAGGCCATAGACGGATTTGTGGAGTTTGCTCACTAGGTGCCCTTTTCTACGTAGCCCTCCGGCTGTTCCATGTACAACTCCTCTTGTACGTCACCATTTATGAATGCAGTTTTCATGTCGATGTGCCTAATCTTTACACCTTTAGCTGCGGCTACACTCATAAGTGTGGGGCACGGTAATACGGTCTGAGAAGGAGGAAAGTAAACTCTTGCCCAAACTGACCCGACGGTGATATGAGGTGTTCATATCCCCCACGTCAAAGAAACGGTGGATCGTTGGATCATGTTTAGGTGGAAAAGAACTGTCCAAAGCCTCGGAGTTAATACGGCAAACGATGGCGGGTTTTATTTCTCAGGAAGAAAAGGAATAAGGTGACGTACGTATACATGGGCGACTATCGTGATGTAAACATCTAGGCATGGACATCTAGACTGTAATTAGGCCGCCATCTTTAGATTGGCCTTCCTTATTTTGCATACATAGTTTTGTTGCCTCTATGATCTTCCCCTTGACAGTACAACAAATCAGGTCACATTGATTCGTAAATTACCTTTAGGCTATGCACCTATTAAGAGTACTGATTATGCATGGGGAATTCATCTCGCCGGCTCTCAGAACATGATCAGTCCGAGCGAGTTCCTAGCCATCTTTTCGTATTGCTCTGCTTCTAGGAGACAAGGTGGAGGCAAGACAAGAACTACATCATCAAGCGCAAGCCGACTCGGCACGTAGTAAAGATAATCCTAGCACGGGGGTATTGTGGGTATTGTTAGAGAAACATTATTGCGCTACATGTATACAATGAGTATAGCAGAACATTGCTATGTCTATTCAGATGCGGGAATGGATATTCAGTTCCCATAATAAATAAGGACCCGGAAAGTAGTTTGTTTGTTTGGCGCGAATGTTGCATCGTAGTCGTCACAGTATTTCTGGGAGTAGCCCTTAGCAACTAACCTTGCTTTATGAGTGCTTACTGATCCTTCTTCGTTATATTTGGTTTTGTAAATCCATTTACAACCAATGGCTCGCTTTCTTAGAGGTAACTTGGTTAAAGTCCAGGGGTTATTTTCTTGAAGAGACTTCATTTCTTTATCTGCTGCTTCAATCCATTTTCTTCTTTCAGGCTCAAGTTTCCTCATAACATCTTGCCATGATTCTGGTTCTATGTCATGGTCTGTACGTACCAAGTACGACAATCGCCTCGCTGATGTGCCCTTGTTAGCTCTTGTAGAAACTCTGGTTGCAGTATTGGCATCTTCTCCAGCATTTCTGGCTCTGACTTGATCGAATCTTTGATCGTCGATCTCCACATGGACTTCTGCATCTTCGGTCGAGTCTTGATCTTCGCCTGACTGGCACTTTTCTTTGAGATTCACTACTGTTTAGAATGCGCGCTGTGGTTCGTATGAATTCCATTGGATTTATTACTTCTTCATCTATTACAACTGTAAGCCTTATTGTTACTCTGTCGTCTGGCAGTAGTATTCTGTAACCTTTCGAAGTTTCGCTGTAACCGACTAAAATACCTTCTTGAGCTTTAGGATCCCACTTCGTTGTTTTCTCTTTCGGGATGTACGCATAGGCCTTACTTCCAAAGACTTTGATATGTTCAATATTCGGCCTTTCCTCGTGCCACAGCTTATAAGGAGTCTCAACGGCTGCCTTGGTGGTTAGGCAGTTCTGAATGTAACAAGTATACATAATCTTCCCCCTAGTACTTGTTTAATAAGCAAGCATCAAACAACATGCATCTCACTAATTCACATAGGGTACGGTTTTTCCATTCAGACACTCCATTCTGTTCTGGTGAGTACGGTACTGTGGTTAGAAACTCTACGCCATGCTTCTTCAGAACACTTCAAGAGTTTTCTGTCCCGTGTACTCCCATCCATTATCTCCTCTAATTGCCTTGGGTTTCGTGCCAAAATTATTAGAGACTGCTGCTATGTATTCTTTTAGTTTTTTGCTTACTTCATCCTTGGTGTGAAGGAAATACACAACTGTGATTCAGGAGTAGTCGTCAATGAATGTTAGGAAGTACCTCTTCTTGCCTGGTGTCATAGTTTTCATGGGACCACATATGTCGGTGTGTACTAAATTGAGCTTAGCTTTTGCTTGTGTACTGCCATCCTTTGGAAACGATTTCTTGGCGAGTTTCCCTTTTGTGCAGCTTGTGCATCGCATGAATGAGTCACGTTTTTGAATTTGTATGCCGTCGGCCAGTTTATCGTCGACTATCTTCTTTATGTCTTCTGGGTCTCTGGGTCCGAGTCTCCTATGCCACAAATGTATACAACTGTCATGCACTTCTTGTTAAAGAACCTTTGCATATTCTTTACATGCTAATTTGTACAACTTAACCCATTTGTCGAGAACTGTGCACTTGTCTCCACTGAATGAAACGTTGTAGCCTAGCGCTGCTAATTTCTTGACTGAGAGCAAATTGGTATCCATGTCCGGAGAAAACAACACATCCTTTGCTAGAATGTTGTTTACTACACCTGGTGACACTTCATAGTAGAGCTAGCCTTCCCCCACTTGCTCAGAATGTATCTGTTGACCGTTTGCTAGGGTTATCTTTCCCTTTCTTGATTTGTCGAGATTTGTGAAGAAATCTTTCCTCGTACTCGTATGGCTGGTTGCAGCCAAACCAAAATACCAGTCTTTCTGTTGTGAGGTTTGACTGGTCACCTTAAAACATATATCTTGAGATGGTAAGCTTTCTTCAGCTAGTTTAGCCTGCTGATCACCATTTTGTGCCTTTAATGCTTCTATTATTACCTTCCATGCTCTACATTTTCTTTAAATGTTTTTTCTTTTTGCAAAAGAAGCACTCACGCAATTCCTTGTTGCTGTTTTGTTTGGGTTTGTGTTGTAGCGGCGCTTACAGGGTCTTGAGGTGCCTACTGTCTATAGCAC
>JAHWFP010083670.1:15405-33097 GCA_023313725.1 Lithobius niger
TTTTATAAAAGCCTAGGCAAAAGATTAAATAAACCAGCTTGTGTTTTTAAAATGCTATAACGCATAAAAATTTAAATGTATTATTGCAGCCGCAGATAATAACGCTAGTGTAGTCAAAGTTTTCATAGTTGCTAAAATCGTCACCTTAGTAAAATAAAAACATTGAAGACGTAATAAACATGTAATCTAGCACAGCACTAAGCTAGCCGGCTTTATGCCTAGAAATAAATTCGAGAAATACAAATAAATATTTACATGTTTGTAGAAAATGGCGACGGAGATTGCGTGCGTCGGCGCTCAGTTTGAGCACTTTTTCAAATGAAGCTGTAGACCAAAGTATGGTGAAATTTCAAGTTCTGTTTTCACAGGATGTTAGATAAAGTTCAGGTTTATTAAGAGCTGCAAACTGGAGTCGATGAAGTCCATTTTCCAGGGAGATATGAATTTTTAAACTTGGATGTGAAAAAAGGGCCTAGCGCTTTTTGGTGCTAAGAAAAAAAAAGGTGTACCCGAGTTGTTGATGGTTGGTGTCGGGTCTCCTAACCAATCGACAGGAAATTTAGGCCTCATGCCTTTACAGTGTCGCTTGTGCTGCTGTCTTGCCTTACAAGCCGATTCTGTGTCTGTAGGCCTACTGTCAACACTGGCACTCCTGCTCTTTTTCTTATACTCGTCCTTTAGTTTCCCCATCACATATTCTAGACTAAGTTCTTCTTCTGGAGTTGCATCTAGGGCTGTTTTAAGCGTATCGTATGATTCAGGAAGTGTAGCGGCGGATGCTACGACGGCTGAGGTGCTTGTAGCGCCCCCGACATTTTTGGTTGACAAGTACTTCTTAGCTTGAGGTTAACGTGGTTATTTCGACTTTTTACGATAATAAGCACAGCATGGACTACAGTCCCGGCATAGGGGATGGAGCATCGGGTCCTAACTAAGGCCTAACCTAAATGCTACCGGTAATTACACTGCCACCATTGGTGGATTAATTTAACTGTTAAAACGAAGTATAAAAGCTAAAAGGGATACATAATAGTTTACACTTAAAAACAATTAATCTACTAGGAAACAAACCTGAAGTTTAAAAACTCTTGGTTTTTATTTTAAAAACATCAGAATAATGAAAAAGAAACACTTTACATTTGGAGTTCACTAGTTTTGGTCTTTACAAGTTTGCAAAAAACAAATTGACAGAATTTACATTAGAAATTCACTTTTTTTCCACAAGAATAACGAAGTTGATTATTAAACACTTAATTTAGACTAGAAAAAGCATTTTTTTTCTTGGGTTCCAATCCTGGAATACCCAGCAAGCTGAACCGTGTCCGCTAAATTACAACTATATTTGACAACTGTAGTTTTCAAGTCGTCACACAGTTATTTTTCCACGAGGATCAAACCGTCCCTTTCTGTACGTTAAAGAATGAACAAAGAATGAAACTGGCTTTTTAGGAAGAGATACCTACTCTAACATTATGGTGGTAAAGACTAGCAATGCCGATAAGGCTTACCAACCATAAAGACTCCAAGCTAGAGGTTAATTTAAGTTAGACTAGAAATTTAGAATTGGGGGGTCCTAAAGATAAACTTCTAAAGTTAAACAAGTTACTTACAACCACTACCATTTTGCCCGGCATGGCAACCACGGACGTGAGATCCCCACTCCCGACCGGCGTGACCCTTCTAGCTTGAGAGATCTGTGAGCTGTGCTGTGGAGGGAGGGGTGTGGGGGCTTTTTATGCTAGAGACCGGAAGTTCGCCCGGACGGGCTGGAGAGCTACGGGGGTCTGGTTGGTGGAGGGCCAGGAGAACAATGGGAAAGTCGGCAGAGCAAAGGGTTTTGGTGTAGAGCCGTTTGAAGGAGTAGGGAATGGTTAAAGATAGGCCAATTTAAGTTTTCAACTCTTGAACTTTGGGAAAGGCCTTTGCATTGGGAAATTGACTATTGATTGAATATTTACAAATGCACATCGTGAATTGGCTCAAGTTAAAGCTTAGTATCTTGGCTTGGGTAATGCATAAAGCACTACTATTAAATTAAATTAGCTTTAACGGAAAACTGCAGTGTTACACACCACAACTAGGTTGGGGAGTAAGGGGGGGGGGGCTCAGTTTCTTTGCACAGACTGATTTTCGGATTGGTTTTGGGAACAGATCTTTTTAAGACTACTGGTTTTAATTGAAGGACAAGCAGTAGAAACATTCGGATGGGTCCTGTCGGAGTTTTAGTAGAGATTTAAAACATACATATATACACAAAAATTCGTGTCCGGTGATTGCCGATGTCGAATTGGTTCAGACTAATGGTAGCGTTTTGGGGGCAAAAGATTATTAATAAAATATAAAAAGGATAAATAAACTAGCTTAGTTAATGCTATAACGCATTTAAGTTAAGTTGGATTTATAAGTTTAAAGTTAAACCACAGGTAATGATCGTGGTGGAAATTTTTCATAGAAGTTGCTGCAGTTCAACATAATAAAAAATATACTGTAAAAGTTGTCTGTATCCACATGTATGTGAGGTTAAGTACCATAAATGGAAACCCCTCCTAAATTACAACTAAGCTAGTGTCTTTGGGCTTGTTGCCCTAAAATAAAAGCAATAAAAATCTAAATACAAGTTACAAGTTACAATAATGGCGGCCATGATGAAGGAGTGCTGCAGTAGTTTGGAGTAGTTTTCAAATGACGATTGTGAGACTTCAGGATGGAATTTTGCAGATTGGGCTTCCCGAAGACTTAGATAATGTGTCTGGCTATTAAATGGTTCCAAGATGGGCCGTTTCTGTCCATTATTAAAAATTCGGCGGAGGGTATAAGACCGAGGTCTTTTTGAGGTTGAAGCACTCAAGAAAAAAAATTGTTTGTTGTAAAAACGAAGTTTTTTCGGCGGCTTGCATTTACAGAAGACCACTGAGTAGCAAAGTAGCAACATGCAACACTTTAATCTCTTCTCCAACCCCACGCAATTTCTCCACAATTTCTAATGTACCATTAATGTATGTTTGTATTTCTTGATTTTTCTTTAGTTACCTTGGTACAACTTTCTCAACAAATACAGTTTGTTGCTTAGACTGCTATGTTCGTGTACCTTTTATAGTTGAATCCACATCTCACGTGGCACTACTGCAATTACAAATATGTATTATTTGTTTATCTTCTATACTTAATGAAATAGTGGTTTGTGCTTTTTCGTCTTTTGTTGTCCAGTCTGCTGTTATTGGATTTGGGGAGGATTGTCCACTACAGACCACATTCATTCTCTTATAAGTAACATTTTGACTTTAAACTTCCAGGGCTGGTAGTTCCCGTCACTTAGCTTTGCAATTGTAAACTTTGGTTCTTATGAATTCACCATTTGTGTAGGCTTAAACGAATCAAGGGCGTGGTAAACACAGTCCAAACTTTTCATTTCTTTTACACAATTCTGATTCCTAAAACTTGGAAATCTAGCTTCAAATTCACTACTGAAGACTTAAAAATACAGTTCATTGAGTTTTCGTAACTCGACCCTTAACCTGGTGGATATTTTTAGTGGAAAAACTTATGATGAACAATTTAAAACGTGCTTGGTTTAATGGACAACATAGCGGGACAACCATAGAAATACATGTACAAGACACTCTGTAAGTAAGATTGAGCACTCGGCTCTGTACGCAACACTCGACTGGCATGCAGCGCCATCTATAAAACGAAACTGAAACTGGGCTAATGAATTGCTATTACACGCAACACAACTAAATGTATAAAGAACTGATGCTGTCATATTATTTAACAGTAGGCTATATAATCCCAATATTTATGAGTTAGGTTATGATGAAGCATCCCAAAAAAGCAAGCACAAAGACGAAAAGACAGTTTATTGTGCGGAAAAACGAGCAACCGTTGGACACAGTGGTAATTAAAAGAATTATTAAAATCCAAAATACACTCTACCACCACAGCAGAACACTTCAGTCAAACTTCAGAGTTCACTGTAAATATTCGGTGAGTCCTATTGCCTTCTTCAGACCAAAATAGATACCGTAAAAACGAAGAAGCACTACATCATATCATTATCATCTGCTTGTAATGTAAACATTCGAAACTCGGTGCTATTGTACAGACTTTAAGGCAAAATCAGCACATCCTAGACCTCATTTAATCTTTAGTTTCGGACATCACGGCAAACTAGCTCTACTGGATTCAGGATACGTAGTTTTTTACTAATCGAATCAACAACAGCACAAGAATTATTACGTGACCAGAAAATAAAATGCAGCGAAAGTTTTCCACCAAACCCTGTCGATTTAATAGGAATTGGAGGAAAGAAAGTAAGAGTAAACAGAATATCAACTACCAATATCAGAAAATGCGCATTCTCAGGGAAACAGCAGTTCAGAATTGTCCCAAATAACAGTTTCAGACAAATACACATTTTATTTGGCTATGACTTTTTATCAAAACAACCAGGTTTAGTCAAATTGCTCAGACCAGATTTTAGAAATAGGTGAACTCAAGTTTCAGCTATCTCCTTCACCATTCGACGCTTGGAAAGCTTATACCAGTCCAGAACAGAGAAATTATTAATTTTGAGGTATATAACATACCAGAGCATACAGCGCCAATCAATATCTCGTCAGACGAAGCAACAGCAGAAAACCCCCAATTACAATAGAACCCTACACCCCATAAATATTACGAAGAAATTCCTATTTCTATGTTCAAGGATATTATTTTGCTAAGTAATAGCGAAACAAGAATAACAGCAAAGCCTATCCAAAAATCCAGAGCGGAGTTTTTATTCCAAAATGTGAAAACATCCCGATTTGTTTAGCCAGATGGGTAGTTAATACATCACCAACTGGCTTAATACTAGTTGTGGTTATTAACGCATCTAGTAAGGACATAAATATACCATCAGGTACGATTTCAGGTCATTACACCACAGCTATAATCGAATACAACACAGATAACGAGGAAAAAATGCATATATAATGCAACACGGTAAATCCCCCTAAACCAGCCCAAACAGCATACAGCTGACACGATCACAAGTAACGCAGAGCCCAGCGATATAGCTCAAAACTATCGCAAAGCTGAAGCTAGCCCTCCAACCTCCTCAATGCCAACCCAGAATAAGCCAAGCTCAGCAAGCGCTCAATGCCAATAGCCCATCGAGATATTGCTACCTAATACAGAAGCCAGTGCCGACTCCATCAACTCGCCAAGGCCACCCGAAAAATCCAAGGCAGAGTTAGACAAAGAATGGAATAACTTAAAATTCAAATTTTTACTCCCAGATTTGGATGAACAAGAACGCATAGAATTCTTAGAAATGCTTAAGACACATCAAGATACTGTTAGCATATACAAATTCAACTTAGGAGTCTTAGAAAACTATGAAGTTAACATAGAAACAGGCAGTGCAGCACCAGTAAAATCAAGAATCTATCAAGTTCCATTCCACCAGAGGGAGATACTAGACAAATACCTAAAGGACATGACTAACAGCAGAGTGATAAAAATAATCAAAATCTGCATTGCTCAGCCCATGCCTACTCGTAAAAAGAAGGTCCGAAGGATATCGAGTCGTAGTAGACATTTGAGTTCAACAAGAACCCAGAATAAAATCTCCCTTGTGGGGGGCTTGTAAAGGTGTTTTCACCGAAAACCAGGTTTAGTGAGGCCACTTTGACACCAACTCTCAAAAACCTGAGAGCAGACAATTCGTTTCCACGGCGAACACTTTTTTTTTTCGGCGCTCCAGCGTCAAAAAGACGTCACTGTTCAACTTGAATATCTCCACGAATAACGGACCAATTCGACCCATTTCTTCAGCCCTTAACCCTTCTGACGCCAGCCAGAAAAAGAGCACTTGCTAGCCCAAACCAGCCAGTTTTTCGCAGCGCAAGAAATGATTGCACGTCTTCATTAAAATTCATGTAACTCCCTTTAAAAACGTAGTAGAGGCTTCATTTTTTTTAAACACAACCCGAATATTCACACACACAAATTATAAGACATATTGGGGGGGGGGGGATGTCAAATGCATTAACAATAAAAAAATCTAACATAGTAGAGAGCAATTTTGACCAACTTTATATGCTGAAAGACTACTTTTTTTGCATAAACTTAATGGTATACCTGTTATCTTACTTCACACCAAAAATGAAGCAAATACGTGTGATACTTTTTTTCAGTTAAATAAAATTGTTACGACTGTCAGTAGTGCATTAATCCCTCTCAAAGGCGGCTGCCCTGCTGCAGCTTGGCAGCTTCCTTCTACTCAACAAAATTTAGGCCTATTTGCAGCGAAAAAAATGATTGCACGTCGGCATTAAAGTTCATGTAACTCCCTTAAAAACGTAGTTGAGGCTTAATTTTTTTTTAAAACAGTTTGTAATACTTAGGCTTTAACCCGAATATTCGCACACAAAAATTATAAGGCATAGTTTTGGGGGAAAAAAATGGCAAATGTATTATAAATCAATAAAACGTTACAGTAAACTTTAAGAACAATTTTGACCAACTTTATATGCTGAAAGAGTACTTTTTTTTTTTTTTGCATAAATGTAATGATCTATCTGTTATCCTTTTTCACACCAAAAATTAAGCAAAAATGCGAGAAACTTTTTTTTTAATTAAATAAAATTGTCTTGTCTGTTAGTAGTGCATTAATCGCTCTCAGGAGTGGCAGCTTTCTTTTCAACAAAGTTGGGCGTATTTTCTAGAAACGGGCACGTAATCACACAGCCATAATTATTTACATCCATTTGGCAAGCTATTATTAATGAAATACTTAAAAGGTGCTAGTTTCCCCTTTATTAGGGCTGGAAAAAAAAAAGGCATTTTATTTTCAGTTGTTCCAGTGGTCGACTGACGAAGCACTTCAGCAAAGCGTAGGCTAAGCCTATTCCCAACTCGGACTAATTACATCGTGTAAATCTCTGAAATCCATATTGTTATAAAAAAAAAACTCCAATGAAGAAAAATCATTTCTAAAATGTTCATACTTCTAATCCAATCCTGAATTCGCGGAAATGGCGCAGTAATGGATTGAAATAGAAGGCAACCGATCAAGCGACGTGAGACGAGCAGGATGGCTGCCGCGGCGCAATGGTCGGCAGCGGCGAGGCAGGGTTCCATGATCGGCAGCGGCGGGCCGGGCCTCCTTGTTCGGCAGCGGCCATTCTTGCCGCGTCGTGCTCCGATCCAATCGGACGCATTGTATTTCGATTTACTTAACGAATTATCGATAATTTTTCAATAAAAAACGTTATCACAGTTATCTTTACAGTTATATCTCCCAAAGACGTCCATAATTTGCTAATTTACCTCAGTCTAAAGTGGTGCAAGATGTAAATCAAAATCCGAATCGGGAGAGCCGCTACGCAATGCAATGGCCGCCATCTTGTTTTTTTTCAAAACTCACGGAAGCAGCGAACGAACACGACATAGCTCGGGAAAAAATTTAATATTATTGGCTAGAAACTAGTCACGTGGGCAAAATTGGTGGGAAATTGTAGCAGACACATGCCTTTATTGATTGAACGCTCCTGGAGCGATCAATGCACCACGCGGACTGACATACAGCTCGATAAAGTGGCTCCCGTAAATTCTACAGGTCCGGCGCGCAACAGTTGGCTTGCCCTCCCGTTAAATTCACGGGTCCGGCGCGCAAAGGGTTAATAGCCCAACTCATCTTCTTCATTTCTACCGAAACAGATCTCATAATTCGTCTCTAATAAAAAAACTACAGCAGTTTGAAAAATCGCTCAAACTGAGTCGTAACGCACACAACTTCCGGTCGCCATTATTCAAGAAACCTTGTACTATTTTTATTTATTTTTATAAACATTCTTTGGGGCAAAAAGCCCAGTACACTAGATTAGTGGTGTGATAGGATGGGCTGTCAATTGGCACTTAACCTCACGTATATATTGGATTTACACACTTAGAACAATACTTTTTATTCCTGTTTAAGGTGATGATTTTAAATGTTGTGAAAAATGTTGTAAGGGCTTTTTGGCCTAAAACCCTTTTGGAAAGGATACCGGGACTCCAGCTGTCAAAAAAACCTCCGGGAAACCTCGTTTCAATGAACTCTGTTTTTTTTTCTCAAGTCTTGGCGCCCCCCGTCCTTGACTTGTCCGACCTCCAACTTCAAACCACTGTATCTATAGGAGTTACCATCCGAATTGACCCATCATAGAAATTCTTAATAGCCACAACTTTATTCTTCCATCCTGCGAAAACAGAACTCAAAATTTCCTTCTGGTTCTCCAGCTACAAGCTTAAGAAAAAGTCACCAAACTGTGCCGCGACGCACACACTTCCGGTCATCGTAACTCCTACCCATTTGTACATTTGTAATGATTTCTTTTCAATTTTTATAGGCATAAAGCCGACCTAGTTTAGATTAGTTGTGGGATAGGAGGAGCTTCCTTTGCAAAGGTACTTAACCTCGTAAATAGGATGTGAACTTGTACAATATGATATTTTTTATTTGATTTGTAGCGCGCACAATTATATGAAAAATTTCCATGATAACTAAGTTCTGCCACTGCAAAGTTAATGCCCCATCTTTAAATGCGTTATAGCATTTTCCCTACGTTAATTATTTACTCTTTTACTATTTTTGCCCCTTGAATACAACTATGTTGCTCGACATTTAAAAAGATTTTTGCGGCAATTTTACAGTACACCACTTTTTTTTTGTTTGTTTATAAATATTGATACGAAAATCGCCGAGGGTGACCACCAACAGCTCCCAATGCAATTATAGCTGAATATTCCTTCTATTAAAACCATCCAGTAATAAGATCTGTTTTCCATTACCATTAAATTGATATTCTGTGCAAACACTTCACCCCCCCCCCTCCTTCAATAGTTGCGATACCTAATATCGTAGTTCGGACTGTTGTATTTCCATCAATTCATCAAACCCTTCCAGAACTCTAAACCCTCAATGGCTCCAACGGTCCTGGATCCAGCCACTCAGAGCTCCTAAGCTCCAGCCAATCAGCGCAAAGCCCCCTGTCTCTACCTTTTAAAGGCCAATTCAGATCGTTACACTTCCCTCTAAAGCCTTCACGTGCTACAGCTCGTTTTGGGACTCGAACAAATTTCCCTCCTCCAAGGATGCCTGCCTCGCTTGCCGTCAAAACGTGCAGTCGTCGCAGACGTCCGCCCCCTCCCTCACCCATATATACCACCAGCCCTGCCATCCCAAAGTCAGCACAGCTCGCAGATCTCAGACTAGGAGGTGGTCACGCCGATCGGGACCGGAACGATGCCGTCCGAAAGTTGCCATGCCGGGCGCTATGGTTGTGGTTCGTATCATGTAGTTTAAATTGAAAGTTTTTATTTAGGACCCCTAAATCTAAATTCATAGCTTAATTTAACGCAACTCCTAGTTTGAAAATTTATGTTTTAACTTCGTCCATCGGCAGTTTCTGAACTTAGTTAATCATAAACGTCAGGGTGGTTCCCTTCCTAAAAACCAAGTCTATCTTACTTATTTTAAATAATTTAATTTAAGTGAAAGTCCTGCTTAAATTGCTAGTGCTCCCGTTGAGCCGATCTAGTTCAGATTTAACTGGAAGTTTAGTTGAGTTTGTGCGCAAACAACATACTGTAGGCCTAATTGTAACTTGCGGCTGCTTTTGTATTAGGAGGTTGAAACATACCTGAGTGAACTTTTCTTGATGTAAAGATCGCTATTTTCTAAACGCCTTGTTCGTTGTGGGATTTATTAAGGTAAATTCGTTGCTTTAATTTCAAAAGCTTTCAGTTGTAAAAACGTGTGAAAATGTAAAGTGTTTTTCTTTTATATTTTGTCTAACTGCATAAATAAAACCAAGCGTTTTAAACGTCAGTTGTTTTTACCCAGTAATTAATTGTAGAGTTAAAATATCACGTAAACCCCCTTTTATTCTTAACTCAGGATTTTGCTGCTATTAATGTCACTCCACCTTGTGGCAGCGCGTACCGTGTAAATTAGTACTTGTTAGCCTATTTAAATTGATAGAATTTTCGCTCCGTTCCCTACATCGGATCCGTAGCCACGACTGTGCTTTGATAAACCAACAAATCACTGAAAGTATTATTTTAAACAAGACCGAAGTCTCCCTGATGTCGGGGATGTTACAAGCACCTCAGCCGTCGTAGCATCCGCCGTTACAATTTGGTGGCAGCGGTGGGATCAACAGGTGCTGTTCTCAACAAGCGTTTCCCCCCCTGCCATGCTACCGTACCGTCATTGCCGTTGAAGAACCCTTCAACCCGATGTCCGCAACTCAGCCCAAATAGTTGCCCGAAAAAGATGTCCGTGACTTCGTCAAAATAGTCACACCATCCCACGTCCGTACTGAAGTCAAAAACAGTACTTTCCCCACCCCAGCGTCCGCAACCGACCCGGGAGCCGAGAAGTGAAAGCCGCAGCTTTACTGTGAGAGGAAATCTGCCCCCTGCCGTAGATGCAAGCATCAGGCCGCCGCCGGTGAGGAGGATCCGCCCGTGCCGTGCCGGGACCAGGAGCTTCGTTGCCACAACCAGTGAAGTAGACGATCTACTTGGATTATTTTGTGCAAGCCTTCTTCAATCAGTGGTGGAGGATTGGACCAGGAATAGACTGACCGCTCAGCGATTGAGTATTTGGGTAAGTGTACACGAGATATGCTGTAGGTCGCCAAACCTAGTGTTATAATTAGATGCATTTTTTTAAATGGTTTAGTTGTTCACACACCAAAGCTAGGAAGGTCTTAAAGGTGTATTTTATGTATTTCTTACTGGATTTGGGAAAGTCGTTTTAGTTTTAAACTCACTTTGCCCTTTTTAACGTAAATTAATTGCAGCTGCTCTTAATTTGTAAATTTCACTTATACAAGCGGTATTTTGAAATCGTAAACGTTAAACCTCAAAATGTCGAACCTAAACTTAGACGACATTATCAAAGATATCCAATACAAGGATTTAAAGAAAGCCTGTACCAAATTAGGTTTAACTGTCACAGAAACTCTACAAGAAACTGTGAGCGTGTTGCAAAATGCGTTAGACGAACATCGTTACGAGTTACAAGATCTGTACGATGAATTAGCTCCGGCTATCGAAAAACGTGAAGCCTTTATACTGCAAAAGCAGGAACTGGCAAGTAGAGAAAAAGAATTAGTCTTAAAATCAGAAGAGTTAAGACTAAAAGCCTTAGAAATCGCTGATAGCGAATGAAGGCGTGATGTTGAGTTAGCTGAGTCAGACAGACGTCGTACTCATGAATTAGCTCTGCAAGACCAAGCAGCCTTAATTAAGGATCGTGAAGCAGTACTTAAAGCTCAAGAAGCTGCTCTTACCGAAAAGTCTAATGCTCAGGAATTAGAAAAACTTAAACTGCAGCTCGAATTAGCTCGGCTAAATGCTGTTAGTAGTAACGTTAACGCTCCAGCAGGAGCTAACAACGTTCCCCCAAGTCCAGTAACTCCCGTACCTAGACACGGGAAAATTGCTGATGTTGTAAGGTTGGTTACCCCTTGGACTCCTAAAACGGAGATTAATAGCTTTTTGAAAATTTTTGAAAGGACTATGACAACCCATAACATACCTAGAAATCAGTGGAGTACAGGTTTAATACCCGTAATGGGAGAAGTTTTAATTAAAGTTTGTGACCAGTTGACGGATGCAGAAATGCAAGATTATGATGTTGTCAAACTTAAATTACTCGACAGGTTTGTTCAAACTAAGGAGTCGGTTCAAACTGCGTTTCGTTCCCTTGAAAAAGAAAGTGAATAGTTGTACCAGGATTTTAGTTTTGACTTAGAAACTTTGTTTTTACGATGGCTTTCTTTGGCCAAAGTTAATGGGGAGTTTAACAACCTAGTTAACTTGATGCTTTTAGAGCAATTTATGAAGTCTTGCCCAATCCCTTTCTGCAAGTGGTTGCCCGACTAGGTCCGGACTGGCACCTTGGCCGAAGCGGCAAAATTGTGTGACGAATACACAACCCGCAACAAGCAAATCGCTGCTGACACTGCTTCCCATGGAGCAAAAGCCCAGCCTGTCGCTGGCACATCTGGTAATGCTTCTAAAGCAACCTCTAACCATCGTGGGGGCAACAAAACCCACAATATTACAGCTAAACCGGCCGGTACTGTAGAGAGCAACGGTGATTCCACTGGTGGGGATTCTGCCAACAGCAACAACTCAAATAAAGAATTTGACAAGCAATGTAAACCTTTTACGGGTACTTGTTTTTTTGGTAAAAAAATCGGACATAGACGCTCAGACTGTCGTTTAAGACAGGCCCAAGAAGCCTCAGCTTCTGGTGCTGAGTGTAATTTTGTTTCCCACACCCCCCCTGAAGTCGTGTTGGCAAAACATATTCACGAGTGGACCGTGAATGGTTCGAAATGCCTTGTACTTAGAGATACAGGTTCTTCACAAGATGTAATTGCTCGAGACTTAGTCAAACCTGAGCAATTTACAGGCGAGTACACGCACTGTCGTAACGCCCTTACCGATCAGACGACTGCCCATGCTATTGCTTTAATAGATGTACAAACCCCGTATGGCCCTATCCCTACGGAGACCCTTGTGAACGACCATATGGGTCCGAGCTTCAGTATGCTGTTGGGCGTGCCATCCCAAACCATCCTAGAAGAAAAGGGTTTTCAGTCCCTCCCGTCTTACGTAAACGCTACCACGCACGCTCAAATGCGTGCCACTAGCCAGTTGCCAGTCGTTAAACTTGATTACCGTGAGGTGTTAAGTGAAAGCGAAGAGGAGTCATGCAGTGATGACGACTCAAGCGTGTCGACCCCCCTCGAAACCCCAAGCGGTTTCACGAGCGCAAAACCAGACGTTTTAGACGCTGCTATTCTTGGCCCACAGTCGGAGCAATTTTCAAAGTTGTTAGACCTTGACAAGAATAAATTTGCCGATTTGCAACGTAAATGTCCGTCTTTACAGTTGTGTTGGAAATACGCTGAGCTGCCTGAAAGCCAGCAAGATGAAAATAAATTGTTTTTCGTGGACAACGGTATGTTATTCCGCAAACCTTTTCGCCCTGACGGAAGACCGTTAATTAAGAGACAGTTGGTTCTTCCCCAGGAGTGTAGGAATTTAGTGTTGAGCACTGCACATGCTAATGCATAGGCTGGCCACTTAGGGCGTACGAAAACTAAGGAAAGAGTGCTGACTAATTTCTACTGTCCTAAGTGCTTTACCGATATTGAGACTTATGTAGCCACTTGTTTGACTTACCAAAAAAATGACAAAACTGGGCAAAGATTTGGTTCTCCCATGGTTCTCGTGCCCATGGATGGTGAGCCCTTCAACCGATTCATTATTGATATCGTGGGACCCATCAGGCCTACAAGCAAGGCCAGATTCAAGTATATTTTATCACTGTTGGATCCAGCAACAAAATTCCCAGAGGTTGTGCCCCTTAAAGAGGCCAACAGTCAAAATGTTGTTGACGCCTTACTCCTTGTATTTTCAAGATTAGGCTACCCCAGCGAATTGCAGTCTGACTTGGGCTCAGTTTTTATATCTGAACTCACAACTTTATTTTTGGAAAAATGTGGAATCAGATATGTTAATTCCAGTGTTTGTCACCCTCAATCAAACAGCGTGGAGCGATTCCACTGGACGCTCAAAGCAATGCTGAAAGCTGTCACTCACGAGCATCCCCACGATTGGGAAAGATGCCTCCCGGGCGCCATGTTTGCCCTGTGTACTGCTCCTCACGAGAGCACCGGCTTCACGCCAGCCGAAATGGTGTATGGCCGAAATTTAAAGGACCCACTTGAGCTTGTAAAAAGCCAATGGGTTGAACCAGACGTTTACTCCAGCGTTTCAAATACTCACGGGAACTCGCACAAGAACAAATTGTGAAGAGTCAACTTAAAAACAAACAGTATTATAACTCCAAGGCAGTTGAACGAAAGTTCAAGGAAGGAGATAAGGTCTTAGTCCTTAAACCTGCTCGTGCCAATAAATTAGAAATTTATTGGGATGGCCCATGTGAAGTGTTGAAACGCCTTTCTGACACAAACTATCTAATCAAGAAGTCTTTTGGTGTGAAGAAAGAAACAGTGTATCATATAAATCTTCTCAAACCCTATCTGCCTAGGGAAGTGGCCTGTAACCATTCCTACAGTGACGAAAGGGAATACAATCCCTCTGACCATGTGTGGATCGGTCAGCCAGGTGATGGCCACCTTACAGCCAAGGAGGCCATGGGTCTTTTCAAAAAGACTGGTGATTTGTCAGAATGACAGAAAAATGATTTGTTACAAATCTTTGAAAAGGTGGATGGTGTTTTCTCCACTCTGCCGGGTCGTACCTACCTTATCACTCATGATGTTGAACTTGTAGATACCAGAGTTAAGCCCTGCAAATATTATCGTTATGCGAAATTTGAATATTTGGGCTTGATTGTTGAAACGGATTCTCCTCACGGATCACCAATGATCATTGTTCAAAAGGAGGACGCCAGCCCACATCCTGTAGCTGACTACAGGGAATTAAACAATAACACAGTAACTAAAGATTACCCTATTCCAAATATCGAAGATTGCATTGAAAGAGCAGCCAAATAGAAATTTATTTCCATTTTCGATTTAAATCGTGGATTTTGGCAAGTGCGCTTGACGCCACAAGCTTCTTTAGCTGCCACAATCACAACTCCCATTGGGAAATTTGCTCCCCTCATGATGAACATGGGATAAAAAATGCCCCATTTTGCTTCCAAAAGCTAATGGGCAATTAGTCCATGCTGTTAGTGCAAAAACATTTCAGTTCCGGCAACAAGCTATATATTGTACATGGAAGCTGTTCACATGTAGTAGTTTACAAATCTGCCGGGAGACACTCCCGGAAGTGACACATATAGCCGTGATGACGTCATCAAAATGGCCACCACGCGATGTACTAAATATCTCTTTATCTCCGGAACTAATTGATCAATCCTATCGTCCGACCTATTGTTGGAAAGATAATTTAATTTGCTAAAAGAAATTCTGGAACAATATATGCCATAAATCTGTTAGTTTGGGTTTAATCTGAAGAAAAACATTATATGACTGCTGTGCGATATACTAATTCCCAATTATCTCTGGAACTTATCGATCAATCTTTTCGTGCGGACTATCGTTGAAAAAGGTAATTTATTTGCTAAAAGAAATGCCGGAACAATGTACGTCGTAAATCTATTAGTTTCTGCCGAATTTGAAGGAAAGCACATTATGACGTCCTCAAAATGGCGACCATGCAATATACTAAATCTCGTGTATCTCCGGAACTAATTGATCAATCTTATCTTGCGATCTATCGTTGGAAAGATAATTTAATCTTCTAAAGGAAATGCCTGAACAATGTATCCCGTAAATAATTTAGTTTTTGTTTAATATAAAGGAAAAGGTAACGTGTATGTAATTATTGCCGCTTTATATGTGGGTTCTTTTGGAAACGGTAAATTATTAAAGCGTGTCGTATTCTTCACAGTGCGTCACTTGAGCAGTGGCCTTTACAGGCACACGGTAGTGTACAGGAAAGTAATTGTTTAATATGACAGCTCATACCTCTCTTAGCACACTTGCAAGTCTATAGAGGCTACGTTACCCCAGCAGTTGTCGTCCATCCCAGAATATCAATTCAGCCGATTCTTGTTGCCTCCCCTTAAACGACTGTCGGAACTGTCAAGTCATCACCCTGCTTCTGATAACCTCATTCTGCAGATTATGATGGCCTGCGATGCTAACCTTGTGTGCATACCTACTTTGTTTTACGTGCGATCCGCCGATGACTTCAGAATGCTGTCTGCCCTTCCTGGTTTGCAACAAAGGCTTGAACAAAGTTTTCATTCTAGCCACTAACTGCTAACTCACAACCAATCTTTGAAATTACAGCCATTTCTATGTGCAGTTTTGTGATGGTTGATCGGCCTTAAACTGGTGTCTGTGATGAATTGATCTTCTTACGAATACTTATCATATTGTTCATGACACGCCGAACCATGGATGAGGAATTCACATCATATACTGGGAGCAGAATTTATGTGCATTTACCTTTCAAACCTTCATGGATGTTTTGACGGGAATGGAAGGCTACGCAGGATAACACTTTACCTTCATGGTCAGCCTTGCTTCTGGTGGATTAGACCAGTCCATCATTTCTACAGGTGTATCAATGGTTTTTTCTTCGACCATTGGCAACGGTGCATCACATAAACGTTTAGTCGTATGAGGAAGATTTGTGGAGGACTCGGGCAAGCCTATTCTGCTTTATTATTCGATTGTCCTAGGTCGAGACTGGTTGTCAAAGACATACCTACTGGTGGGTGAAAGATGAGACATGCCTGTTACTGTAATGTCGGCTTGCCGAAAAACGATTGGAGAGGATACATGACCTCCAAAAATCAAAAAAACTCGTGGAACATTTTTTTTTCCTCTCGGCGACTCGGCCGGGGAAAAACCCCAAATTCAAACGCCTGTATCTCCCAAGAAAATCGACCAATCCGTCTCATCTAAACAGCTCTTAATAGCCACGAACTTTATCTGTTTCCCCCCGCAAACAGAGCACGAAAATTCCATCTAGAAGTCATTCTACAGCATTTAGAAAACGTACGAAACTGAAGCCGTAAAATCACCGTAGCGCACGAGACGCCATTTTCGACACTTGTAAAAGTTTGTATTTACTCTTTATTTTCACTTAGGCATAAAGCCAAAAACATTAGTTTAGTGTTTGTAGGGAGGAGCTTCCTCTGCGAAGGTACTTAACCTCCTACTTAATTGTACAGACAACTTCGTGAGTGTGATATTTTTTATTGTGTTGAACTGCAGCAACTTTTATGAAAAATTTCCACAGCGATCGTCGCCTGTCCTTTAACTTTGATGTTATTTATTTTACTCAAACTTAAATGCGTTGTAGCATTCTCTAAGCTAATATATTAATTATTTTTATGCATTCTTAATAATAATCTTTTGCCCCCCAAAACGCTACCATTAGTCCAACCTATACAGACATCGGCAATCACCGGACACGAATTTTTGTGTATGTATGTTTTGTCTTAATTCTCTACAAAACCTGACTGGCCCATCCGAATGTTGCTACCAGCTTGCTCTACTATTAAAAACCAAAAGATATTTATAAAAGATCTGTTTCCATGCAATCCGAAAGTCAAACTGTGCTTAAAAACTTTGAATCCTCAATTTCCCCCCCCCCCCAGCCAAAACTAGTTGTGGTGTATAACACTGCTGTTTCCTGTTAAAGCATATAAAGTTTAATAGTAATGCTCTCTGCCTTACCCAAAGCCAAGTATAAAGCTTTAACAAGAGCCCATTCACGTTGCAAACATGTAAATATTCAATCCGTAGCCAATAATACAAAGTAAAGACCAATTTCCCAATGTTCAATTGAGTAAAACTCAAAACAGGCCTATCTTTTACGTCCGTACATGTCCCTACTCCTTCAAACGGCTCTGCGCCAAAACCCTTTGCGATACCGACTTCTCCTCCTACTTTCCATTGTTCTCCAGGCCCTCAGCCAATCAGACCCTCGTAGCTATCCTCGGCGTCCGCGCCTACTTCCGGTTATGTGTATAAAACCCCAGCCCCAGAACTCAATTGTTAGCGCTGCTCGAGAGAGCACAGCTCACAGATCTCTCAAGCTATAAGGGTCACGCCGGTCGGGTGTGGAGATGTCACGTCCGGGATTGCCA
>JAHWFP010083670.1:33107-47524 GCA_023313725.1 Lithobius niger
ACCACGTAACCTGATGCAAAGAAGTACTCGTCAACCAAGGATGTCGGAGGCGCTACAAGAACCTCAGCTGTCGTAGCGTCCGCCGCTACATTATATGGAATGAGTTCGCCGATGTATTGAAGGCTGTGTTATGTCTATATTAACAATTGCGTGCAGCACAAGTGAATACATTATAGATAATAAAAAAAAACGCAGAATATAGCCAACTTAAAATACACATATAAAGTGGCAATAATTGTGTGTAGATTTTGTTTTTATACAAATTAAACAAAATAGTCCTTGCAGTCCTTGCAGTTCTTATTAAATTATATTTCCAACAAAAGGTTGCAGGATAAGAGTGATATATTCGTTCCGGTGATACCGCAGATTCGTATATCGCATGGTAGTCATTTCTATGACGTTATAATAAGTTTTTCTGTATATTAAACAAAAGCTAATATATATACAGCAAACAATGCTCTGGCAATTCTTTTAACAACTTAAATTATCTTTCCAATGATAGGTTACACCATAAGATTGATGTATTAATTCCAGAGATATACGAGATTTAGTATATCGCATGGTGGCAATTTTCAGGATGTCATAATATGTTTTCCTTCTAATTACCCAGGAACTAATAGATTTACGGCATACATTGTTCCGATATTTCCTTTAGCAAATTAAATGACCTTGCCAACGATAGTTCGCACGAAATGATTGATCGATTAGTTCCGCAGATAATTGAGAATTAACATATCACACAGCAGTCATATTATGTTTTTCTTCAGATTAAACCAAAACCAATCAATTTATGGCATATATTGTTCAGGCATTTCTTTTAGCAAATTAAATTATTTTTCCAACAATAGGTTGCACGTTAGGATTGATCGAATAGTTCCGAAGATAATAGAGATTTAGTACATTGCGTGGTGGCCATTTGATGACGTCATCACGGATTACGTCGTCACTTCTGGGAGTGTCTCCCGGTGGATTTGCAAACTACAATGTGTGTACAGCTTCCATGTGCAATATGCAGCTTGTTGCCGGAACTGAAATGTTTTGGCACTTTTTGTCGCTAACAGCACGTACTAAATGTCACTCGTGGCATGGAAGAGTTTGTAACACCCTTCCAAGACGACACTGCTGTGGGGGCCGAAACGTGGCCACAGCATCTCGATAATGTACTCCAGTTTCTCCTTGCTGTCAAGAAGGCCGGACTTACAGTAAATGCAAAAAAGTCGCAGGTCGCTTGTCACAAGGCTACCTTCTTAGGTCACGAGGTTGGAAATGGATCCCGTTCCCCCACTGAGGTAAAAGTCCTTGCCGTGCAGAAGTTTGCACGACCACAGACCAAGAAAGATGTCCGTTCCTTTCTAGGCCTTGTAGGCTATTACCAGCGCTACATCCCTCAGTATTCAGAAATTTGTGCTTGTCTAACAGACTCTTTAAAGAAGGATGCACCTGATCCAGTAACCTGGGACGAATCAAAGCAGCAGGCTTTTGATACTTTGAAAAACGCTCTAGTGACGTTTCCAGTCTTAAGAGCTCCCGACTTCAACCAAACCTTCATTTTGCAATGTGATTGTTCTGAGAGAGGTATCGGTTGTTTTGTCTCAATAATTTGAAGGAGATGAGCATCCTTGTCTCTATGTGTCAAGAAAGCTAACAGCCAGAGAACAAACGTATGGAACTACAGAAAAAGAATGTGCGTGTTTGATCTGGTCAGTTGCTAAATTACGGCCTTACATTTATGGGACAAAATTTATCATTGAATCAGATCATAACCCGTTACATTGGCTCAAGCAAATGCCTGGAAAGAACCCAGATTGCTTAGGTGGAACCTTACCCTTCAAGACTACGACTATACAGTTCGTTCAAACCTGGAAAGTATCACTTGAACGCTGACACTTTAAGTCGGTATTTTGTTTAAATTGTAATTATAAATATCTCGTTTTCAGTGTAAAATTCTGCTGAGAACCATTTATTTATTTTCGAAACATTTTTTTTTATTAATAAATAAAATTTTGTGGTATGTTGAAAGTGCAACCACTACCAAAGGAACTTTCAGCTTTTCCCGTTTCGGAACTTCTCACCTGAATTTTAAGGGCTAATGATTTTATTCTCCCTGTTATTATCAACGCCTTCGTATGTGGAAGTATATTAACAGAGATTTTAACGACACATGTTAAATATTCATTAGGAAAATTCTACGAGAGTTGCAACTTGTCCCTGGTTGGCTCTTCTTTAAGTTTTCTACAAAATGGCTTTCTTTAAAAACAGCCGTCTGTCTACCCCTCTGCAAAAAAGGTTAGCACTGTCGTTAAAAGGTTGTTGGTTTTTATCCACAAAACCTCCCAGCGTTTATTGTTTTTCTTAAGTTATGGGACCTACCTCAAAACCCTTCCGTGTTTAAATTCTCTTGTAAACCAAGTTGTCTGGTAACCTTAAACCATTCTAGTGGTGTGTTTTAACTGTGAATAGAGTTGGTCATTTTATGCGTCCCCAAATTGTGTGCAATTTTCTAACAACTATCGCAGTCTAGGTTTATTGTAATGCGTCTGGCGGTTTTTTTCGCAGCCTACCGGGATAAAAAAAAGGCTAGACTAGAATAGAGGCAGACCAGATATGGGACATATTACTAGAGCAATAGATCAATAGAGCAATTAATAGAACAATTTATCTATTAATTCGTACAAAAAAATTAACCTTGTACACTCAGTCAAACCTAGTGTTTTTCCGAAATTTTTTTTGTCTTCTGCTCAATTTTCTGGTTGCCTGTACGATATTCCTGCACCAAGCAGCGCGGACAGCAACTAGTTAATTTTGCAAAAATAGTGTTTCTTTTTAACCTTGTAATTTTGAATTTTACATAAAATTTTCTAAGCCACAAAAACGTTGGTCCCCCAAAACTACAAAACGGTGAAGTTTATTTTTGTAAAAAGTGTTTAATATTATCTTGTGGATCCGGGGATAGGATACCATCCCATTGGCCTGATAAAAGCCGAGGGAATGCTTAACTCGTGTTGTTCTTGACTTACTTTACTTGGCTTGGCAGTCGTGATAGTGGCATGTCTTGTGTGCACTGACCTTTTCTGTTTTAGCTTCCATTTTGCGTTCACCAGGGAACCCAAATGGAATCCTCTGCGTGGGGGCCTGTAAGGGCTTTTTGGCGTAAAACCCTTTTGGAGAGGATACCGGGACTCCAGCTGTCAAAAAAACCTCCGGGAAACCTCGTTTCAACGAACTCTGTTTTTTTTTTCTCAAGTCTTGGCGCCCCCCGCCTTTGACTTGTCCGACCTCCAACTTCAAACCACTGTATCTACAGGAGTTACCATCCGAATTGACCCATCATAGGAATTCTTAATAGCCACAACTGTAACGGCGGACGCTACGACGGCTAAGGTACTTGTAACGCCCCCGGTTTCCTGGTTTGACACGGAGATTCAGCTTCAGGCGTTGCGGTGATTATAACGACTTTTACGGCATAAGCACAGCATGGGCTACAGTCCCAGCATGGGGGATGGAGCGTCGGGTCCTAAATTAAAGGGGCCTAACCTTAATACTGCTGGTATTTCACAGCCACCAGCGATCGAATTTAACCGTTTATCAAGAGCTAAAACTAAAAATGGTTTATATATTTATTTTACACTTAAAAAGTTAATCAACTAGCAAACGAACTGAAGTTTAAAACTCCTGGTTTTATTTTAACAACAGAGAATGAAAAGAACACTTTACATTAGTTTGCAATAAATAATTTAAAAGCACAAAGTTTGGATTTACATTTTGTAATTCGCAAGTTACAACAAAACGACACTTGTGTTTTAAATAAACAATCAATTAAATTTTTCGAATAGAAAAAGCAATACTGAATGCTCACTTGAGTCGTCCGCAAGATTGAACAGCCTCGGCTGGTTACAATCTATCAAACAGTATGTTTCAAACACGCATGAAAGATCAACCGTTTCACAGTTTTGTTTCTAAGTGATAAAACAGAGCCTTAAACCTCCCACAGTTTATGTTTCTAAGTCAACTCCTCAAATTATAAAAGCCTCGGCTAATTATAAAGTCCGTCTGGAGTGAATAAACAATGAATCCCACACAAAGATCAAACCGTCAGTTATTTGAATTAATGTTTAAAACAAATAAGGAAAAATTTTGTTTTTAGAAAGAGAACCACTCTGATGTTATGGGGTGAGAGAACCTAAGATGCCGCTACAGGCGTCACCACCATAATATTCTCTAGCTAGAGAGTTTAAGTTAAAGTTTAAACTATAATTTAGACTTGGGGGGTCCTAAATTAAATTTTCAAAAGCTAACTCAAACATACGAACCACTGCCATTTTGCCCGGCATGGCATCCCACGGACATGGCGTCTCCACTCCCGACTGGCGTGACCCTTCTCTAGCTTGAGATCTATGAGCTGTGCTAATGATTGCGTTCTGGGGCTGGGGTTATATACACATTACCGTAAGTTGGCGCGGACGCCGAGGATAGCTGCGGGGGTCTGATTGGCTGAGGGCCTCGAGAACAATGGAAAGTGGGAGGAGAAGTTGGATGAACAAAGGAACTGGGTGCAGAGCCGTTTGAAGGAGTAGGGACATGTAAAGACGGTGTAAACGAGCGCCACCAAAAAACACCTCTTTTTCAAAATTCGACATTTTTTTTCTTGCGGCACTCAAATGCCTCGCCTAGGCAAATCTCACCGTTTTCTTAATTGTGGACCAAATCGGCCCAAATTTTCACCATCGATAGCCTGCCCAAATACAAGCCTCTTGGGGAAGCCCAAATCCGGACTTTCCAATCTACATTTGAAGATCGACCAAAACCACTAACAGCGCTACTTCATCATGGCCGCCATTGTTGAATCTTGTATTTATGTATTTTGATTTTATAACTCTTATTTTTCGGGCATAAAGCCCACAAACACTAGCTTAGTTGAATTTTAGGAGGAGCTTCCTCTGCGAAGGTACTGAACCTCGAGGATTTTACAGACAACAATTTGATGTGTGATATTTTTTATTGTGTTTGAACGATCGCAACTACTATGGAAAATTTCCACTTAGATCAAACATAGTCCTTTAACTTTAAGGTTAAACCTCTAATTTAACTTCATGCGTTTTAGCATACAACTAAGCTAGACTATTTATTCATCTATTTAGCCTTTTATACTAATCTCTTGCCCCCAGAAGTGCTGCCATTGGTCCAAGTAATTAGACATCGGCATTCTACCGGACACGAATTTTAGTGTATATATGTTTGTTTTAGTTCTCCTTTCAGCCCGACTGGACCCAACCAAATGCTACTGCTAGCTTGATATACTATTAAAACTAAAAGAATTCTTAAAAAGATCTGTTTCCGAGCAATTCCGTAAGTCAAACTGTACAAAAATTTCGAATCCTCAATTCCCCCCCCCCCCCCAGCCAAAACTAGTTGTGGTGTATAACTATACAGTTGACAGTTAAAGCTTGTTTAATTTAATAGTAATGCTTTCTGCATTACCCAAAGCCAGGTATCAAGCTTTAACAAGAGCCTATAAACATGTAAATATTCAATCCGTAGCCAATAATACAAAGTAAAGGCCTATTTCCCAATGTTCAATTGAGTAAAACTCAAAACAGGCCTATCTTTTCCGTCTTTACATGTCCCTACTCCTTCAAACGGCTCTGCACCCAGTCCCTTTGTTCAACCGACTTCTCCTCCCACTTTCCATTGTTCTCGAGGCCCTCAGCCAATCAGACCCCCGTAGCTATCCTCGGCGTCCGCGCCAACTTCCGGTATTTTGTATAAAACCCCAGCCCCAGAACTCAATCGTTAGCACAGCTCACAGATTTCAAGCTAGAGAAGGGTCACGCCAGTCCGTAGTGTAGACGCAATGTCCATAGAATGCCATGCCGGGCAAAATGGCAGTGGTTCGTATGTTTGTTGGTAGCTTTTTAAAATTTAATTTTAAGACCCCCCAAGTCTAAATTCTAGTTTAAAACCTTAACTCAAACTCTCTCTAGCTAGGGAATTTTATGGTGGTGACGCCTGTAGCGGCATCTTAGGTTCTCACCCCATAACGTCAGAGTGGTCCTCTTTCTAAAAACCAACTTCTTTCTTATTTGTTTTAAACATTAATTCAAATAACTGACGGTTTGATCTTTGTGTGGGATTCATTGGTTTTTCACTCCAGACGGACTTTATAAGTAGCTGCGGCTATTATAATTTGAGGAGTTGACTTAGAAACAGCAACTCTGGGAGGTTTTAAGGCTCTGTTTTATCACTTAGAAACAAAACTGTGAAACGGTTGATCTTTCATGGGTGTTTGAAACATACTGTTTGATAGATTGTAACCAGCCGAGGCTGTTCAATCTTGCGGACGACTCAAGCGGGCGTTCAGTATTGCTTTTCCTAGTCGAAAACTTAATTGATTGTTTATTCAAAACACAAGTGTCGTTTTGGTGTAAAATCGTGTGAATTACTAAACTGTAAATTCAAACTTTGTGCTTTTAAATAAGTTTATTTCAAAAACTTTCGAGCAAACTAAATGTAAAGTGTTCTTTTCATTCCCTGTTGTTATAATAAAAACCAGGAGTTTTTAACTTCAACTCGTTTGCTAGTTGATTAACTGTTTAAGTGTAAATAAATATGTAGACCATTTTTAGTTTAGCTCTTGATAAACGGTTAAATTTCCATCGCTGGTGGCAGTGAAATACCAGCAGTATTAAGGTTAGGCCCCTTTAATTTAGGACCCGGCGCTCCATCCCCCATGCTGGGACTGTAGCCCATGCTGTGCTTATGCCATAAAAGTCGTTATAATCACCGCAACACCTTAAGCTGAATCTCCGTGTCAAACCAGGAAACTGGGGGCGTTACAAGCACCTCAGCCGTCGTAGCGTCCGCCGTTACAACGGAAAAGATAGGCCTGTTTGAGTTTTACTCAATTGAACTTTGGGAAATAGGCCTTTACTTTGTATTATTGGCTATGGAATGAATATTTACATGTTTGCAACGTGAGTAGGCTCTTGTTAAAGCTTAGTACATGGCTTTGGGTAATGCAGAAAGCATTACTATTAAATTAAACAAGCTTTAATTGTAAACTGCAGTGTTATACACCACAACTAGTTTTGGCTGGGGAGGGGGGCAAAAAAGGGGGATTCGAAGTTTTTGCACAGTTTGACTTACGGAATTGCTCGGAAACAGATCTTTTAAAGAATTCTTTTAGTTTTAATAGTATATCAAGCTAGCAGTAGCATTTGGTTGGGTCCAGTCGGGCTGAGAGGAGATCTAAAACAAACATATATACACTAATATTCGTGTCCGGTAGAATGCCGATGTCTAATTACTTGGACTAATGGCAGCGTTTCTGGGGGCAAAAGATTATTATAAAAGGCTAAATAAATGAATAAATAGTCTAGCTTAATTGTATGCTAAAACGCATGAAGTTAAATTGGAGGTTTAACCTTAAAGTTAAAGGACAATGTTTGATCTAAGTGGAAATTTTTCATAGCAGTTGCAATCGTTCAAACACAAAATAAATTCACACATCAAAAATAGTTTTCTGTACTTGAGAACCAGGTTCAGTACCTTCGCAGAGGAAGCTCCTCCTAAAATTCAACTAAGCTAGTGTTTGTGGGCTTTATGCCTGAAAATAAGTGATGAATCAAAATACATGAATACAAGTTACAACAATGGCGGCCATGATGCAGTAGCGCTGCTGGTGGTTTTGGTCGATCTTCAAATGTAGATTTGATAATCTTCCAGAAGGAAAGTTCAAATTTGGGCTTCCCCAAGAGACTTATATTAGGGCAGGTTATTGATGGTGAAAATTTGGGCCGATTTGGTCCATTATTGTAAAAACGGCGAGATTTACCTAGGCGAGGGATTTGGGTGCTCCAAAGAAAAAATTTTAAATTTTCTTGGAAAATCAAGCGTTTTTCGGCGGCGCTCGTGTACACGCCCCCAAACGCAAGATTTTATTCGGGTTCCTGAGAACTCGGAATAAAAAGCTAGAATGTAAAGGTTAGTGCACATAAGATATGCAAAAAACACAAGACCGCCAAAATATTCAAAAATTGACATGAAATGAAATACACTGTTTACAGAAATGTTGACTTGTTGCTCTGGTTATATGTCCCGTACGGATTCTGCCTCTGCTCAAGTCTAGTCATTTTTTTAATCTGGGATGACTGCGAAATTAACCCTCCGCCGCATTTCAATTAACCTAGCCGCTGCGATTGGGATCGGAGAATCGAATAGTATGGGTACGCATAAAATGACTGGCTCATGCTGAATTCGACAATAAAGGGTTTTAAGGTATGACCCATAACTTAAACATAACAATACACCACTGGGAAGTTTTGTGGATAAAAACTAACAACCTTTTAACGACAGTGCTAACCTTTTTTGCAGAGGGGTAGACAGACGGCTGTTTTGGGGAAGAAAGCCATTTCGTAGCCAACTGGGGACAGATTGCAGCTCCCGTAGAATATTCCTAATGAATATTTAATTAGTGTCGTTACAATCTTTGTCAATATTCTCCCACAAAGGGAGACGTTGATATTGACAAAAAGAGTAAAACATAGGCACTTAAAATTTAGGTGTGAAGGCCAAAACAGGAATTAACTGGGAGTTACTTCAGGATGAGCTCCCAACAGACCAAAATGACAAAATTAAAAATGCAGGAAAAATTTAATTTTCAGTCAATTTGTAATGAAAACAACATGTTAAACATTTAAGAACTTGTTTTAAACAAAATACCGACTTAACGCGTCCGCGTTTAAGTGCAACTTGCCAGGCTTGTACCGGACAGTGTAGTCATCATCTTCAAGGGTGAGGCTCCACCTAAGCAATCTGGGTTTTTTGCCAGACATTTGCTTAAGCCAGTGAAGTGGGTTGTGATCTGATTCTATGATAAATTTTGTCCCATAGATGTAGGGCCGCAATTTAGCAACAGACCAGATCAAACAAGCACACTCCTTTTCTGTCGTCCCGTAATTTTGCTCACGGGCTGTTAATTTACGTGAAACGTAAAGGCAGGGGTGTTCATCTTCACCAAATTGTTGGGACAACACGCAGCCCATGCCACGGTCGGAACAATCGCAGTGGAGGATGAAAGTCTGGTTGAAGTCGGGGGCTCTTAGGACGGGAAACTTCACTAAAGCAGTCTTCAAAGTTTCAAAGGCAGTTTGCTTTGAATCATCCCATGTGACGGGATCGGGTGCGTCCTTTTTCAGAGAGTCTGTAAGGCTTGCACAAATTTCGGAATAGTGGGGAATGTAGCGCTGGTAATACCCAACCAAACCAAGGAAGGAACGGAGATCTTTCTTAGTTTGAGGCCGCACGAATTTTTGGACGGCCAAAACTTTCACTTCTGAGGGAGTGCGAGTTCCATTACCCACCTCGTGACCAAGAAACGTAGCTTTGCTGCAAGCGACCTGCAATTTTTTGGCGTTTACCGTTAACCCGGCCTTCTTGACAGCAGAGAGAAAGTTAAAAACGTTGTCTTAAGTGTTGTTGCCACGTTTCGGCACCAACGGCGGTGTCATCTTGAAAAGGAGTGACATACTCCTCCATGCCACGAGTGCCATTGTCCATAAGCTTTTGGAAGCAAAATGGAGCGTTTTTCATCTCCATATTCATCATTAGGGGAGCAAATTTCCCTATGGTGGTAGTGATAGTGGCAGCCATTGAACCCTGTGGCGTCAAGCGCACTTGCTAAAATCCACGGTTAAGGTCAAAGATAGAGATATACTTCCACTCAGCTGCACGTTCAATACATTCCTCGATGTTGGGAATTGGGTAATCTTTAGTTACCGTATTGTTGTTCAGCTCTCTGTAGTCAGCTACAGGACGAGGGCTAGCGTCTTCTTTTTGTACGATAATCATGGGGATCCATGAGGGGAATCCGTTTCCACAATTAAGCCCAGATCTAACATGCGTTGGATCTCTGTAACTATTAAGTCACGTTCGAACTTGGCGTGCCTGTAATATTTACAAGGCTTTAACTGAGTGTCAATTAATTCCACATTGTGGGTGATAATGTCGGTACGACCCGGCAGAGTAGAAAACACACCGTCTACTTGGTCAAAGATTTTCAGCAAGTCGGATTTTTGCGACTCTGATAAATCACCTGTCTTTTTGAATAGTCTCATGGCTTCTTTTGAATTAAGATGGCCATCACCAGGTTTGCCTGTCCAAACATGGTCGTGGTGAGTAGACTCACGTTTGTCATTGTAAGAGTGATTACTTGACCCTTCCCTAGGCTGATAGGGCTTTAACAAGTTAATGTGATATATGGTTTCTTTTTGGGAACCATGGACTTCTTAACTAGATATTTGGTATCTGATAAGCGTTTAATCACATCACAGGGTCCATCCCAATAAATTTCTAACTTATTGGCTCGGTCAGGCTTAAGGATTAGAACCTTATCACCTTCTTTGAACTTTCGTTCAACTGCCTTACGGTCATAGTAGTTTTTGTTTTTCTGCTGGCTCTTCACAATATTTTCTTGTGAGAGTTCCCGTGAGTATCTGAACCTCTGGAGTAAATCCAGGATGTACTCAAGGACGGATGGGTGAACGTCGGGTTCAATCCATTGGCTTTTGACAAGCTCAAGCGGGCCTTTCAAGTTTCGGCCATACACCATTTCTGCAGGTGAAAATCCAGTACTCTCGTGTGGAGCAGTACGTAGTGCAAACATAGCACCAGGGAGGCTTCTTTCCCAGTCTTGGGGATGATCGTGGCAAACCGCTCTCAGCACCGCTTTGAGGGTTCTGTGAAATCGCTCCACGCTGTTGGCCTGAGGATGATTCACACTTGAATTAACACTTTTAATTCCACACTTTTCAAGGAATAAAGGAACTTTTCAAGGAACTTTTCACTCACGAAAACTGAGCCTAGGTCCGATTGCAATTCGGAGGGGAAGCCTAACCTCCAAAAGATGCCGAGGAGGGTGTCTACAACACTTTGACTATTGGCCTCTTTAAGGGGCATGGCTTCGCGAAACTTTGTTGCCGGATCGAGGAGAGATAGAACATATTTAAAACCACCTCTACTAGAGGGTCTGATGGGGCCAACAATATCTACAATAAAACTATTAAAGGGCTCCCCATCCATGGGCACAAGCACCATAGGGGCAACAAACTTCTGTCCAGATTTACCATTTTTCTGGCAGGTTAAACAAGTCAAGACAAACTGCATGACAAAAACTAAAACATTTGGACCAGTAAAAATTTGTAAGCACTCTATCTTTTATTTGAGAACGCCCTAAATGGCCAGCCCATGCGTTGGCATGCGCAGTGCTTAGAACCAAATTTCTACACTCCTGGGGAAGAACTAGTTGCCTGTTTATTAGCTGCCTTCCCTCAGGGCGAAAAGGTTTGCGAAAAAGCAAATTGTGATCTACGAAAAACAGCTTGTTTTCGTCTTGCAGGCTTTCTGGCAGCTCAGCATACTTCCAACATAATTGTAACGTTGGGCATTTGCGCTAGAGTTTTAAAAACTCTGTTTTGTCAATGTTGAGGAGCTGTGTAAACTGCTCAGTTTGAGGACCTAAAATCGCCTCATCCAAATCGTTTTGTTTGGGGCTGACAAAACGTTCTGTTACGGCCGGTGGAGTAACCTCACATGAGTCACTGTCTGACTCTTCGCTTTCAGTCTGGCTCTCACGGTAATTAGGGCGTAAGATAGGGAGCTGATTGTTGGCACGTGTTTGGGCACGGGTGACTGCGTTCACGTAAGAGGGGAGGGAAGCAAGTCCTTTTTCCTCTAACACAGTTTGTGATGGCACGCCGAGCAACATACTGAAATGCGGGCCCACGTGGTCGGACACGAGAGCTTCTGTTTAGATAGCTCCGTAGGGGGTCTGAACCTCAATTAAGGCTATAGCATGTGCGGTAGTCTTGTCGGTTAAAGCATTATGACAATGCGTATACTCGCCAGTAAACTGGTCGGGTTTTACGAGTTCACGAGCGATTACATCGTGCGTCGAACCTGTGTCGCGTAGGATGCGGCATTTTTGGCCGTTCACAGACCATTCATGAATGTGTTTAGGTAACACCATTTCGGGTGGGGCATGACTGATAAAATTACAATCAGCGGAGGCTGCGACCTTTTCGTCTGGCATACGGATACGATATTCACTGCGCTGATGTTCGGATTTATTACAATAAAAACAATTGCCAGTAATATGTGGCTTGTCGAACTCACGATTTGAGTTGTGGGAGGTGGCTTAATTTCCACTAGCGGATTCAGTTTTCACCTCGGCGGTACCAGCCGGTTTAGCCGCCTGACTGTGGTTACGATTGGAGTTACCACGTTGTCTGTTAGAAGGTTTAGAACCTTCTGCTGTCATAGCAGCTGCAGGAGTTGCTTTAACAGGACGGGAATCAGCTTCAGTTGAAATCTGCTTATTTCGAGTAGTGAATTCATCACATAACTGGGCCGCTTCGGCCAGAGTCCCTAACTTAATTTGATCAGGGATCCATTTCCTAAGTTGGGTAGGGCAATCTTTGTAGAATTGTTCCAAAAGCATTAAATTGACAAGTTTGTCATAGTCCCGGTTAACCTTAGCCAAAGCTAACCAACGAGTGAACAACGTTTCTAACTCAAACGCATAGTCGAAAAATTGCTGGTCTGCTTCTTTCTTTAGAGAACGAAACTGCGTTTGCACTGACTCTTTAGTCTGAACAAAACGGGCAAGTATTTTACTTTTAACTAAGTCGTAGTCTTGCATTTCAGCGTCTGTGAGCTGATCGCAAACTTTAATGAAAACCTCACCGACGAGGGGTTGGAGTCCCGTGACCCATTGATCTCTAGGGATCTTTTGACTAGTCATGGTTCGCTCAAAAATTTTAAGAAAACTGTTGATTTCCGTTTTAGGCGTCCAATTGTTGACGAGACGAACTACGTCCACAACTTTACCATGTCTTGCAACGGGATTTGGGGGAGCTGGGGGAGCGCCGTTGTAGCGGCGCTTACAGGGTCTTGAGGTGCCTACTGTCTATAGCTCCGACATCTGGCGTGGCGTACTTGTGGTTACTTTAGATAAGTTCATAAGTGGCGGTTTTTACTTTCACGGAAAAACAGCATAGCGTGTCTACTGCACGGTTAGGAAAAGAGCGTCAGCGTCCTACCTAAGTTATGAAGACCTATCTAATCATGGTTCACTGCCACCACGATGGGTAATTAATCTAATTTGCCTACTTCGGAGTTAGAATAAAAATGGTTTTGTAATTAAAATAACCCTTGCAATTTAAATTGGACTCGAAGTCAAAATGTTGTTCAAAACAACTTTCTTTTCTGTTTTAATAAAACGTGACAAGATTTATACACACGAAGTAACTAATTGGTTACGAAAAATAGAACTGGGGCTTTACAATTAAAGGCACAGGATTTACAATTAAATCGACACTGAACTTAAAGTTAAAGATCACAACAAAATTTGGACTAGAAAAAGTCCGAGCGAGTTATTGCAACTCTCTAAGTTACAAACATGACCCTTGCAGAATGTAAAATAGTCTTTGAAAGCTTTAGCAACTCTTGCACTAAAATCAATCAATCATCACACTGAATCTAGATTAGCGTTACAAGGAAAACTACCTTTTTGAAAACTCCTGCTTCAACAATAACACATGCTAGATCTCGGTGATCTTGGATTATTTAATGAACACTGAGTTCATAAACAAAGAAAAAAAAGCCGGTTTTTAGGAAGGGGACCTTAAACCCTTAAATTATGGGTGCCCTAAACCAAAATGCCGATTGCGTTTGGCTACCCATAAGTTCCCTCAAAGTCTAGAAGTTAAGGTTATGTTTAAGACTAAAAATTTAGAAATGCTGTTTCAAAAATCAATTTCTGTTAAACTAAATTAGTTACCCTTTGAACCACTACCTTGCCCAGCATGGCAACCTTCAGACTGGACATCTCTGCTCCGACCGCCGTAGTGACCTCTAGCCTTTGAGTCCTTGAGCTATGCCAACGAATTTCTCTCTTGGCCCGGTTTTATAGCTGCTGCCTGGCAGTCAGTAGGAGGGAATCCGCGGATCTGTAGGAGAGCGACGGAGGGGAGGGGGGGTGTGAGCTAGAGGGATCGCTTGGGGAGGAGGAGTGACTGACTCAACCTGACCAGGCTGACACTACCGGAAGTAGGCATGGCAGCACCGGACGGGCTGGGTGTCCTTGCACTCTGAGTGGTGGGGAAAGTAAATACTGAGTTCTGATTGGAATGGAATCGAAGGAGCTTGGATGGCAAAGGGAATTGCCGACTTTGGGTGATTTTAGAGGCCTTGGCTTGCGAAGTGCATTGAGTTAAACTCATAACAACGTGAAAATAGGCCTATACATTTTTTTTTTAATAAAACTACAATGTTATGCATTGTAACTATTGAAGGAAGGGGGGGGGGGGGACGAATTGTTTTGCTCAATTCTTTAAACAAACGTGATTTTTAATAGTAGGAAC
>JAHWFP010083670.1:47624-66486 GCA_023313725.1 Lithobius niger
GGGGGGGGGGGAAACGAAGTTTGATGCTCAAAGTTAAAATAAATGATTATTGATTGAAGGCAAAGGCTTTGTTGTGCATTCGGAATTGAGATCACTATGGTCGGAGCCCTGAAATAAAAATACAAGATACTCACTGAAAATGTCCGGTAAAATAATCGTAGTTGAGTTGCCATTTTGAACAAGGTAGGGTTCGTGAGAAAAAGTTACGTTAAATAATGCTTTTATAAAAGCCTAGGCAAAAGAATAAATAAACCAGCTTGTGTTTTAAAATGCTATAACGCATAAAATTTTAAATGTATTATCGCAGCCGCAAAAATACCGTTGTTGTGCTTAAAGTTTTCATAGTTGCTAAAATCGTCACCTTAGCAAAATAAAAACATTGAGGACTTACAAAATATGTAAACTAGCACAGCACTAAGCTAGTCGGCTTTATGCCTGTAAATAATTCGAAAAATACAAATAAATATGTACATGGTTGTAGAAAATGGCCATGGAAATTGCTTGCGTCGGCGCTCAGTTTGAGCTCTTTTTCAAAGTAAGTTGGATACCAAAGTATGGTGAATTTTCCAGTTCTGTTTTCACAGGATGTTAGATAAAGTTCGGGTTTATTAAACACTGCAAACTAGAGTCGATTGGGCCCATTTTCTTGGAAGATACGAATTTGTGAAGTTGAAGGTGAAGAAATAGGCCTAGCGTGTTTTGACTCTAAGGGGAAAAAAACGGTCCCCGAGTTGTTGATGGTTGGTGTCGGGTCTCCTAACCAATCGACAGGAATTTTAGGCCTCATGCCTTTATACCGTTAGCTCCGTTTGGAGCAGGGTTAAGACTTAAGGTCGCAGCGTTTAGCTTTGCTAATTCTAGCTGCTTGTGTAACTTGGCTAGTTCCATTGCGCTAGCACGATCGTTAATTTGGGCCTCTTGATCTTTAAGAGCTAATTCATGAGCCCGGCGTTTTTCGGCATCCACCACTTCTAGGGCTCTTAACTTTAACTCATCTGCTTTCAGAAAAAGTTCGTTTTCCTTAACGGCTAATTCTTTTTTAGTTAAAAGGATAGCTTCTCTCTTTTCAATAGCGCTTGCTAGTGCATCAGAGAGTTCGTTTAAGTCTAATTTGCCATCTTCGAGGGCTGCTCGTAAGATTTGTTGGGATTCGGTTCTAGAATCACTGACTGTAAAATCTTAGTTTAAACATGCCTTCTTTAGGTCTTTGTTTTGCAAATCACGGATGATTTCTAAGAGTTGATCCATTTTGAACATTTTTACGTTTAACGTTTTAACGTGGTTTCAAAATAAAGCTTTTATAAATGAAACAAAAAATTAAAAGCAGCCGCTTAATAATTTTACGTTAAGTTTGAGCAGAGCGAATTAATTAAAAAACTTCTCTCCCAAATCCACTAAGCTACTACATAAAAATACACTCTCAAGAACCTCCAGCACTCTGGTATATGAATAGCTAAATTGCATAAATGCTATCAACTACAACACTCGGCTTGGCGGCCTCTAAGCATATCTCATGTACACTCACCCTATTTTTGTACAATCGCTGTACGGTCAGTCTGTCCTTCCTGTTTCCATCGCAACACGGGAAGTCCGGCACTGAAGTTTGGAGTCGAACGTCTCTGGCGGTCTAATCCACTGGGACCTTGGTGGGCACACGCAAAATCCACTGCTTGGCTGAACGGAGCACCTGATTCTTGTTTGAAAATGGTTCCTCCTACAGCATCGGTTGGGATAGAGGCATCTCACGGCGGGTGGACGTCTACTGGAAGCGGCAGCTGTTGCTTCCTGGCGCCGGCAGTTGTTGGGGCTACTGGGCGGTGGTTGTACTATTTTATAGTTTAGTACCATCTACTTCGTGACTTTGTGTAACGTAGTCACTGGCATCTGCTTCGTGGCCGTTTTGTCGGGACCACTGACGTCTAGTTGGAAGTGGGTTGCATCCTTCTAAGTTTTCGGTTTTGTAGCATGGCAGGGGGGAAACGCTTGACGGGAACAGCATCTGTTCATCCCACTGCCACCAGTTGTAACGGCAGACGCTACGACGGCTGAGGTGCTTGTAACGCCCCCGGTTTCCTGGTTTGACTCGGAGATTCAGCTTAAGGTGTTATGGTGATTATAACGACTTTTACGGCATAAGCACAGCATGGGCTACAGTCCCAGCATGGGGGATGGAGCGTCAGGTCCTAAATTAAAGGGGCCTAACCTTAATACTGCTGGTATTTCACTGCCACCAGCGATAGAGCTAAAACTAAAAATGGTTTACATATTTATTTTACACTTAAATAGTTAATCAACTAGCAAACGAACTGAAGTTTAAAACTCCTGGTTTTATTTCAACAACAGAGAATGAAAAGAACACTTTACATTAGTTTGCTCGAAAGCTTTTGCAATAAATTATTTAAAAGCACAAAGTTTGGATTTACATTTTGTAATTCGCAAGTTACAACAAAACGACTCTTGTGTTTTGAATAAACAATCAATTAAGTTTTTCGACTAGAAAAAGCAATACTGAATGCTCACTTGAGTCGTCCGCAAGATTGAACAGCCTCGGCTGGTTACAATCTATCAAACAGTATGTTTCAAACACGCATGAAAGATCAACCGTTTCACAGTTTTGTTTCTAAGTGATAAAACAGAGCCTTAAACCTCCCAGAGTTGCTGTTTCTAAGTCAACTCCTCAAATTATAAAAGCCTCGGCTAGTTATAAAGTCCGTCTGGAGTGAATAAACAATGAATCCCACACAAAGATCAAACCGTCAGTTATTTGAATTAATGTTTAAAACAAATAAGGAAAAATTTGGTTTTTAGAAAGAGAACCACTCTAACGTTATGGGGTGAGAGAACCTAAGATGCCGCTACAGGCGTCACCACCATAATATTCTCTAGCTAGACAGTGTAAGTTAAAGTTTAAACTATAATTTAGACTTGGGGGGGGCCCTAAATTAAATTTTCAAAAGCTAAGTACAAACATACGAACCACTGCCATTTTGCCCGGCATGGCATCCCACGGACATGGCATATCCACTCCCAACTGGCGTGACCCTTCTCTAGCTTGAGATCTGTGAGCTGTGCTAATGATTGCATTCTGGGGCTGGGGTTACATACACATTACCGGAAGTTGGCGCGGACGCCGAGGATAGCTGCGGGGGTCTGATTGGCTGAGGGCCTCGAGAACAATGGAAAGCGGGAGGAGAAGTCGGATGAACAAAGGAACTGGGTGCAGAGCCGTTTGAAGGAATAGGGACATGTAAAGACGGAAAAAATAAGCCTGTTTGAGTTTTACTCAATTGAACTTTGGTTTCAATCCGACGGCTGCTATCGTCTGACTCACCACAATAATCCAAATCGGAACAAAAGACCGGCATACTCCCTCTCTTACAACAAACGAGCACACAATCTATAAGGACTCGGTTCCTCAACACCAAGCTCCAACCCCTCATTCCTCCACTCCGACATAGGGACCACTAAGATCGACTACGCAACCAACAAACGGAATGACCTCCACTTGTTCCCCAGTTCCTCCTCCACCTGCGTCATCCTGTGCAGTTTTGTTACCAGGGGTCTCTCTCTCACCTTTTTCAATTCGAATCGCTTTGTGCTTAACGGTTTTCGCCAGCTTCACACCTGAGTTGTCCGACACATCCTCGTCTGCGGATCCTCTCCCGCCTGTGGAGGTTTTCGCAGGTCAAGGTTCCTTCACCTAGAGCCTGCTCTTGCTTGGGATTTTTTCTGACCCTTCGCCAGCCTTCTTTCCTCCGACATCTTTACGTTTACCGTTCCGTTCCTGACCTTTACGTTCCGGTCCTGCACTCCGTCTACAGTTCCTTAACGTGATGTTGAAATGCAGCACACCCTTCTCTTGGAAATGTGGTTGCATCCCTTAAGGAACCTTTTACACTCCTCCTGTCATCCCTCGATCCCCTGCTCGACGACAGAGGGGGGACACTTGCTCCCATTAGGACCGGCAGCACCACGTTCCTCACGACTCTTCCTTCCCTTTACTACACCTCTGTCTGTAAGGAGGAAACCGTAAAAGAACCTTTTCCGCCAATATAACGGCCTCGATAAAATCTGCCGTATCTGCCTCTTCATCCCTCTGGATCGTTGGTCTGAGATACGTCGCTGTCAGTCAGAATCAAGTAGACGTTCCATCCGACACCAACAAGGTTCCTGCCGTTCCAGGAACGTCCGGAACGCGTCCCAAAATACGCGTTGAGACTACGCATTCTCCCTTGGCTCCACCAAAGGTTCCGTTCTTACGTCCGCTTGCACTTCTCTATCGGCATCCCCACCGTGACGGGCACACTACTGTGCTCAGTCGCGAACCCGGCACCTTCGGACAGCACCCACAAACAACCAAGGCACATTCACCTGGTTACCCCCCGTCTTTCGGCTACATCCTCAACTAAGACCGTCCATCACAGACCTACTTAGGGAAGCCCCGTCACCATTGCCATCACCATACCAGGATCCATCCATTACGGCCCGGACGTCCCATACTCCGGACGGCGATCATCCTGTGTCACCATCCTCGTTTCCGGTGACTCTCTGTAACGCGGCCATGGCAACCCGTCGGTGCTGCAAGGTTTCTTCCCATGCCTTTTGGCAATATGACGACGCCCCACGCTCCTCACCGGTTTTTCATGATATAGCTGAAAGTTCGGCCTTTTCTACCTTTGAGATGCCATATTCCCCTTGCCACCGTCGAACCTGAGGGAATAACCTTCGGGTTCCACATTTAACAGTAACAACAATAGCCACGATCTAGACACATTTAGTTCCTTCGTGTGACTTTCGTGCAGTTCGTCCTGCTTCTTCGTCCTGTTCCGGACATCATGGACTAGTTCCTCGCCTCATGTTTTACTACAAAACTCGTACATCAGTGACTTAAGCCGCTTCATCTCTCAAACCCTCACTCACATCATGGATTGCCATGACGCGTTCCCACCAGAAACAGTGTTCTCTATCACATTTTCTGTGCTTAAAAGTTGCCAGTGCTCTTCATCATTCCGTCTCGTTCCTACCCATAGTCTGTTTCTGAGATCCGTCGAACGGATGAGACATTTGTTACTCTACCCTATCGACCGGACGTGGTCCGACATCATCATCCCTGCAAGATAAGCGTTTTCGGCACTACTGCCTGATTTCCTATCTTGTATCCCACGGTGTTAAGTCTCCTGATTGCGGTTCCTTTGCTTAGCAAACGCTTCTTTAAACCAATACTTATTGTTGTTCACGTTCCCTCACCGCACCAACCCTGTCTCACTGGGAAACCTCATCGATTCCATTCCTACCTCGGATCAATCCACGACCCCCGGTTCCGCTTCCAGTGTAATTGGCTACGGTTTTTCAGGAGTAACTTCACCAAAGACTTGTTCTTGGGGCGCCGACTTGTACATGAGGGGAAACTGAGTGAACCTGTCCCACCACCGGTGACAAAGTCCGCTACTTAAAACAGGTAATGTATATTTTCGTCGGCAATTAAAAAGACTAAAATTGCAGGGCCTGCACCTGCTTAGTTTTTATTGCCTAACCGAAATATACCCTACCTGTAGTCCCACCTAGGCCTCCCCTCAATTGATAGGTTCTGGGTGTGGAGAAATAATGACACGCGGTCGGCTGCGCCGTGTTACATGGCCAGCCTAAACCTGCGCATGCGGAGAAGCTCCAAGGCTTCTAGGGGATAATTCAAGCTGAAAGGAGAATTGCTACTTAAAACAAGTAATGTATATTTTCGGTTAGGCAATAAAAACTAAAATTAAGCAGGTGCAGGCCCTGCAGTCTTTTGGGTGTTTGAATTAATGTTTTTTTTAATTTTTTTATTTTAAGTGTTTTTTTTTAATGTTTTATTTGGGGCTAATTTTTATTTTAAACTTAATTTAATTACATTTATTGAAATAATTGCTTAAATTCGAAAATAATTCGATTTTGATTTGCATGGTTTCGACTGAAATCAAATTGAGACTTTCGATTTTATTGCCATCGAAAATAGCCATTGCCTCATTTTCCTTATAGCAGTTCCCTCTGTTTGAAGGGCGCAATCCCCTAGAAGAGAATTTGAATTGCCTGCCGTGCTTGCAACTCCCTGTTCCTGCACAGACGTGCAGGCCTCTATATAAAGCGTCGCCCGGCGCTGGGCTTCATTCTTTCTTCCTAGGGCAGCCACGACGCATGGTTCTCTTCAAAGGCTCTCCCTCTTCTTTCTACTGGCTGTTACCACTATACCGGAACCTGACGGATCCCATGAATCTCCAGTTGTCATCGCCTCTCCGGACGCCTCCGCTCCTTCGGCTTCCTGGCCCCGGCCGCTGGACCAGTTCGCCGGTCGCCAATCGTCTTCCGCTACTTCTTCTCCCGCCTTCTCTCCAGATTCGAAAAATTTTATAGTGGATAATGGTTACTGCCCAATTTTAGCGAGTCCAACTTGCAAAACGGAATGTACGATCCAAACGATTACTGCAGAAAAAATTCGTAAATGTTTAAATACCATGAAGTCAAGCTATGCAGTTGGTCCATATGGTTTTTCTTCTTTTCTCTTTAAAGAAATCAAGTATGATATCTGTACTCCTCTATCATGGATCGCTGATCTGTCTTTCAGGACAGGCAAATTACCTCATTTATGGAAGACAGGAAAAAATTCTCCAATTTTCAAGAAAGGCGAATCTTCAAATCCATCGAATTATCGCCCAATTGTCCTTACATGCATATCGTGCAAAGTAATCGAAAAAGTAATCAGAGATGAAATGATTCAACACATAGAAGAAAACAATCTGCTCAGAGATGATCAGTTTGGCTTTGTAAATGGTAAATTCACTTGCACACAGTTGTTATGTGCATTAGATTTCTGGAATCAGCGGTAGACTGTGTAATTCCGGTTGATGTAATTTATTTAGATTACGCTAAAGCATTCGATTCGGTTAATAATGTGAAAGTAATTTCAAAGTTGTACTACTACGGCTTCAGAAATATCTTATTGGATTGGCTAGCTGATTTCCTAACTGGTAGAACACACTGGGTGGAGTTGGAAGGTGAAAAATTAGAAAAAATTTCTATCCCGAGCGGAGTACCGCAGGGATCGGTCCTGGGACCCTTACTTTTCATTGTGTTTATTAATGATTTACAACCATCAAACAAAATTGTGTTAAAAAAAATTTGCAGACGATATTAAACAATTCAGTGCAGTGGTTGATGTTGATACTCACCGCGAGTTGCAGGCAGAGTTGTACAACATACAGTCTTGGTCATTAGACTGGCAACTCCCATTAGCCCCACATAAGTGTGAAGTTCTCCATATAGGGGGAAACAATTTGTGCTTTGATTATCATCTTTCAGGTCCAGAAAAGTTACCTGCGACTGTACTGGTAAGAGATCTAGGCATATGGATAAAAAATGACTTGAGTTTCAGCTCACATTGTAGTAAAATTGTTAAAGCAGCTCGACAACGAGCAGCAATTATTAAAAAATTCTTTAGCTCAGGCGACCCAAAAACACTAGTCTGGGCATTCAAGGTCTATGTAAGACCATTACTTGAATATGTAAGCCCAGTTTGGTCGCTCTACCTATCTAAAGATATCGACTTAGTAGAGTCTGTTCAACGTAATTATACAAAAACATTAAAAGGACTAACAAATTTGTTGTATGCTAAACGGCTAAGAAAGATGGGGCTGGAGTCACTTGAACTACGAAGACTTAAAGGCAGACTTGAGCATGACATACCTAGCTCTACCTATCTAAAGATATCGACTTAGTAGAGTCTGTTCAACGTAATTATACAAAAACATTAAAAGGCTAACAAATTTGTCGTATGCTAAACGGCTAAGAAAGATGGGGCTGGAGTCACTTGAACTACGAAGACTTAAAGGCAGACTTGAGCATGACATACCTATTGATTTGGGGTCATTTAAATGTGGATCCTGCAATTTTTTTGGAACTTGGATCTAGCGATCGGACTAGGGGACACCCCTGGCAGCTTGTTGTACAGGGTACAAATAAGTATGTAAGGAAGTTCTTCTTCAGCAATAGAATAGTAAATTGTCGGAATGCCTTATCATCAGCAGTTGTTAAAGCACAATCATTGTCCGTTTTTAAAAGCCGTATTAGGAATGTTTGTTTTGAAAAATATTTGCATAGAAATTTCGTCTGAAGTGTCCAGTCTGTGATGGGTTATTTTTAAAGTCACTTTTTTTAATTTTAAATTTTATTTTGTGAGTAAAGACTTTTCTTTGGGATCTTTTAGTTTTAAGCTTTAATTTTAATTATATTATCCTATGGTATTTTTACCTGTATTGGTTATTGTGTGTTGTAGGTAAAGCTTTTTTCTTTGGGCTGTTGTAATTTTATTATCTATTTGTATTAAGTGTATTGATTGAACAGTACTTAGCCGTAAATTATTTGAATTATTTTAAAACCTCTTTATTAATTTAAAACATTTTAGTTATAATTTTATTATTTTATTTTTTTACATATGTTAAGTATATTTTTTTAAGATAGAACAAGTGTAAGTGGCCTGCCCTTCCCGTCCCTTTTCGCTGTACATGTGAATAAATATGTTATTATTATTATTATTCCTTTCCTAGCGCCATTAAGGGGCTAACAGATTCAACAAAAAAAACAGTGGAATCGGATTCTTCAGCCACCTCGTTTGTCGCAAGCCGCCCCGCCACGGCATAGCAGTCGCATACGTCCTTTCAAGCCTTCCCGGATTCACCTGAATTGCCGGCATCTCCTGGCCTCGGCTTACCTCGGCCGCATTCTGGAGTCGTGCTTCGGCTTCCGGCATGCAGCCCCCCGCCGCGCCAGTATCTTCGGCTTTACCAGCGGATTCCGCAGCTTTGAGTTCCCTCGACCTTCCCGAGGCACACGGTGTTCGGCTACCGATCCCCTTTCTTCAGTTGCCCTGTTCTCGGCCTTCGTCCGTAATGGATTCTTCTGTTCCACCGACGGACTGCTCTTTTCCGTCCATATCCAATTCTTCCTAAGAAGACCTTGCCGACTCGATCTCCGGCTTTCGCAAGTTCTCCGGCATCCACCTCACCTTGCCTACTCTGCGCCAAACTTGACATCTCTTCATCCCCCACAGCGGATTTCCCAAGTCCTGGACCATATGCAGCCGTTCCCTGTCTGCGGTCACCAGACTTTCTCCGACCTCCGTCTCTGGTATCCGGATTATGATTGCTGGAATCACTCGCATCGTTTCTACCAGACTACCATCAGTTCCGGCCTTGGCCCTCGCTTCAAGGAAACCAGCACCCAGGTCCTCTTGCACAGACTGTTTGACTCCTCCGGATTCCCGGTATTCACCACCTGGATCCTCTGTGACCTAGTGCTACATTCGTTTGCCTGGACTCTCCTCCACCTGGTCTTCTCCACCTTCAGACAACTGATTCTACTAGGACTCCTCCACCTTCAGACAATGAATTCCGGGACCTTCCACGAGTTGTGGATTCCCGGCTTCTCCCTCTTGATAATGTTGTTGACCATTTCTCAAAAAAACAACAAGAGGACAAAAACAGACATCGATAGGCTGTCGTCTTCCATGAAGACGGGCACCAACGAGGCCAAGGGGGACGACTAGTCTCTGAACTTCGTCACCTGTATCCACCAGGTTTACGCTACACGTCTGCTTCAACTCTTCCACCCTGCTTTCTTAACAGCAAGCTTCACCATCAGCCTCCTTCACCATCAGCATCCTTTTTCTCAACGAGATTTTTCTTCCGACAAGACTCCAGATTCTAAGACATCAGGACTTTGGTTTCCCCTAGTTACATATGATTGTACACACCACCCAAGCTTTCGTCTCAAGACAGATGTTACTCTGGTGTTTGTTTAGACGCTTCTAGAACCATCACGCTGCTTCCGCCCTCGTCTAGCAGATTCTTTCTTACCCGTCTTCAGCATCATACTACTACCGAACGATTTTCCCCGTTCCTTCATCTTCTTACAAGTAACTCAAGCTACTCTTCAGCACCGTCTGCACGTTCCTGGTCTTGGGTGACAAAGATTCTCACACTAGTCCTCCGTCCTTCTCTTTGGTCACCTCAGCCTCCATCGTCCACACCCAGTTTGCGGACTCCCTCTGTCTCCAGACTGCCTGAACCGGCAAGGACACCAAAAAACAAAGGGGGGGGGGGGGGGTAAGACCACTAGGAACTAGGCTAAGACTTCGTAAGCCGTCCTTCACTAACCTACTGAAACTGGACACAGATTCTGGTTGGGAAACCGGCCAAGTCCGCTCCTCTACAGCTACCAGTCCCAAGGACTCTTGGAAACTTTTCCCTGTCACCGTCAGGCGTCCGCGAGAGATTTTGTGTGCTTTCTAACAGTTTTTTCCTGCTACACAGTCTCTCGCTTCAGTTCCAGCTTTCATCATGACGTCTCCTCATCAGGATGACCCGGCCGCCTCTCCCACGAAAGTCGGTGACGAAGACACCTCTGCCCCAGTGGACAATCACATCGGGCCTTTCCTGTATCCAGGTAGGTGTTCATCTGGTGATAAATTTCATCTGGACCCACATACATGTTGCAATTCCACCGAACCTGTGATTGGTATACAGGTAAATACAGCACGTGCACCAAAATAACCGAAGATGACTGGAAGGTCATCCTTCGTCACCATGCGAAGACTCGTCGTCAAAACTTAAAACGGGCCTCACAACGTTCCTCTGCTGCTGAAGGTCCTTCGTCGGATCACCCTCCCACGTTCAAAACTTCTAAAAGAGTTACCTGTCATCGCTCCCTTTCAACTCCCAATTCCGAGCCTCCGGCATCATCTCGCAAGGCTCTCTTTCCCAGACAGCCCTAACGGTTCCCGGTCACTGTCATCTGTATCCCGACAACGACTCAAGGCAACAACAAGACTCCTAACGATGACCAGTCCATGATCTCTCTCCCACGTCGAGCATCTGCATCCTCCGTCACAATCTGCGTCCCACGGTTTGTCAACTAGCTCGGCATCCTCTCGCCCAGTTCCAACCAGGACTCTGCAACTGCCAACCCTAAAGGTTATTCGGACTTCTCTCCTACGCAGCCTCCAATTGTCGGCCGAGGATAGAGCACACTTCTCTATCAACTTAGTATCCTTTGACGCCCTTCTTCGTGACTTCCAACAAGAGCTGGACACCCTACAAGCATCTCACAGAAAGTTACGTGATTCAGCGGAATCCCTCATAACTCTCCAGCGAACGATCGACCGCCAGTGTGACACGATCTGTTTTCCTTCGCTCTTCTAATGCTACTTTTCGTCGGACCTTGGACTCATTCAGGACCAGGCCTCGTTCTTCCGTGCATGGAACAAGCTTCTCAAAAGGAAACTACAGACAGTTGTCAGGTTCTCCACTTCCCCCTTCTCCTCTTTGGAGTTAGGATTATTGCGCCCGACCACACACCCGATGTCCGCACGGACATTGTTTTCCTTAAACTTCAGCATCCACAAGTCAATTCTACCAGGAACCAGTGATGACTCATCGCTTCAACAGCCCGTTCTGTCTCTCGACACAACCACCAATGTAGGTTCCTCAACCGAATCTCCCATTCCTCGTCTTACGACATCTCTTCCGGACCCAACCCCAAGGATTCTGGACACTCAAGCCGATGCTACCATCTCAATGTTCCAGACCACACAGCCGGCGATTTCCTCCTGGTCTTCGGCCTCGTCATTCTCCAGCCTCCAGGCTACTCGGTCTGGCAATACGACGACGCATCGTCATTCATATCGGTATTCCTTGGCCTTGTTCAGTGCTCTCCAGTTTCCACCCAAGATTTACCATACAGAGATTGTCTGGCCCGGGCCAAGAGTATGGCACTCGGTTTCTGGGCCCTACCCTAGAAGTCTGAACACTCTCAGCGTTTGACCGAGGAGCCACTCTTTCGACTCTACTTCTTCCAAGTTTTCAACAATCTTTCACCATACCTCCGGATTACCCGCAAACCAACGATCTTGGCTCCTCGGCATTCTGTCTTAACGACAGGACCTTTCGTTTTCTCGGCTTTTCCTATCATCAACACATGTTTGACTACATATAACCACAATACGTAGTGTAACACAAGAGAAGAACTTACATGATCCCAGGACAAGGGTATCGCACGGATTTCGGAAGGACTCCAGATTCCCTTCCTCTTCTCAAAAACAAACACGTCGTACTTTCTACAAGAGTCGCAACTTGCCGTCCTCTTCCACAAGCAGATTCCCTCTCTTTTCGACACGAATCCGTCCTCCGTTTTCTACCGCGCACTGTTCGACCTTTGAATATTCAATCTTTCCTGTCCTTCCGCACACGACAACTCTTGTCTTCCCAACTCGGTGGGATCTCCTGTCCTCTCACCCATGACTTCTTCCGAGTGCCTTCATGATGAGTTTAAACACTGTTCCGGCAACACCAACTCTCGGCCGTCATGCCACTGGATCTCTGGTCTCTCAACTACAAACTCCCGCCATTGACCGGAGTATGAGGATCTTCAACTCCGCCATGGCTTGAACATGGATGACTTCCTAATTCGACCATACATCCAACTCACGGATTCCCGGTACTACCGCCTCACGGAATCCTTCCTCAACGAACAAGAACTCCGGACGCCAACCTCACCAAGTCAAGTCGATCTACAGATGATGAGAATTTTGTCATGTGTGCATGCCTAATTTTTTTCATTACCTTGCCCCGAATACGGTTATACATTATGCTCTCCCATACACACCGCAATTTTCAACCTATTCAACCAACTTGAGCATCAATATTAACCGGTTCACAGGGTGATAAGACTCCGGGGCAGCCTACTCATAGCACGGGCTCTGCATCCGCCTCCACGGGGACGAGATCTGCTATAAGGAAATTGAGGTAATGATGTTTTCGACGGCAATAAAAACTTTGAAATACCAGGACTAGCCTGGTTAATTTCTGTGTTTGTTGCCTAACCGAAAACATACATTACCTTGGCCCGCCCGGCCTCCCCTCTCGGTCGCCAAGGTACACCCAGTGTGGAAGAAAGAATGAAGTCTAGCGCTGGGCGACGCTTTATATACATAGAGGCCTACAGGCCTGCGCAGTAGAAGGGAACTGTGAGCACGGCAGGCAAGCCAACCAGTGGTGGCGCCACAGGAAGGGGGGGGGGAGAGCCTCCCGTCGGGGAAGCCTTGGCCCCCTGTCGGGGAGTAACCGAGATTGTCGTCGGGGAAGAGCCGGAACACTGAGTCCACACGACGACATAAAATTCGTAAAAATTTGGGGAGGAAAAGCTCAAAATAAGAGTTTGCCGTTTTGCTTCAGTGTTCCTCATCACCTCCACCTTTAAGAGCTAGCTGTCTTAGTTAATGCAGAAACGTTAACTAAATATGTACAAAACAAAAGTTGTTAAGGATTCTAGTTAAGTTTTCGTCATTTGAATTCGTGTACAGTAAGTGCACAAACTGAAAATTGATTTGCTGCGCTAGACTGTCAACTCCATGATTTGACAGGCATCTTAGTTATGAGACACGTTTGGGATGCCAATGTCTTAGCAGTTATTTCTAAAAGGAGAAGGCCCGATTTTAAAAGCCCAATGCACAACACGAATGACGGCCAACTGTGTGTTCTTGTTATGGTTAAATATTTTTCAAACCTAAATTATTCAGTGTTACTTATACATTAAGTTAATAATATTTAAAAAATTTAATTCATCAGTTAATTTAATTTGTAAATAAAATGTGTAAAAAAAATCAGAATTTTGGTCACAATTAGGTTTTTACGACCTCTCACGCTAAAGAATGTTTACGAAAAACATCCGACATTTGCTTTACAATGTGGTGCAAACGTGTCTCGGAAAGCCCAAAATAAGCCCTCAAATAGTGTAAAATGCTTCAGCTTCCGGGGCTCTGCCTCGGACCCCGCTGGGGGAGCTTGCAGCGCTTGCCCACACCCGCTAACTGGTTTTGCCGGGCCCCTGCTAAAGTAGTACAAATATAAAGCAAAAAATGTTCGTTTTCTTTGCCCCCTGTCGGAGAATCATTGCCCTCCTGTTTGAAATTGGCTGGCGGTACTACTGAAGCCAACTTCTCTTCTAGGGGATTGAGCCGAGCCCCTCAAACAGAAGGAACTGGTATAAGGAAAATGAGGTAATGTATGTTTTCGGTTAGGCAACAAAAACAGAAATTAACCAGGCTAGTCCTGGTATTTCAAAGTTTTTCCTCCAGTCTTTCTTAGAATTTTGTCAATGTATCTGCACTCAACGAAGGTCGAAAACACATTGAAAGAAAAAGTGTTCGGGGCCAGCAGCGGATATTTGGGCCCAATACCTAGTGTTGAATGCCGTTATTTTGAAACTGCAAAATTAGTATTTAAAGACGAGTTTAAGGTACATGAAACTCAAAAAAAAGAAAAAAAGCCTAAGGAGAGGAAATGACCATGCAACTACGGCCTAGGAGGCAGATGAAAAGGCAGGGGAAGCTATTTAAACTCAATTAACACTCATTTTTTTTTACAGAAACGTGAAAAAGAACGAGAAGAGGATTTGAAGACCTTGCATAATTCTATGTTTAGTTAATTAAACTATTCAGAAATTCTGCCTTTATTTACTAGGTGTACTTGTTAATCTTGCACAAACTATTTGAAAGGATTTTTGTGATTACTTTAAATGTCATTGTGTAATTCGTTATTTCTAACATTGTGTTTTGTATAAAATAAAGGTTACGGTGTTAGCAGAAAAGGATTAATACTATTTTTAAAATTTGCATTGGAATAAACAGAATTGTGCAGTAGAACTAGCGCTTTATTTCTTTGACGCCCTTATATTGGAAAAACAATTCCAAAGATGTATTGGACACTTAAAAAAAATTGTGACACAAGGAATTGTTTTAAAATTCCTACACATCCACTTTCAATAAATGTGTAATACTCCACATCGTAGCCTAGAATCAGTCCTCTTCTTGTGAGTGGGCCGCGTTTTGGCACTTGCAAAAAGCTGAAAGGTTTACTAAGAACTTGAGGTGATGTCGGAATATCTATTACCTAATCAGACGCAAGCATCCTCCTTACATAGAGATTCTGCTTGCTTAACGAGACCAGTCGGGGTCAGTCCGATCAGAAGATTAATCAGACAACAGGGAGGCTGATCAAGAACAAGTAATTGGACCTAGAAGAATGGAAGATATTTGTTATGGCCAATAAAGAATCCACACTTGGGAATCAAGAAAAAGAAGATCCAGTTGTAATTATGTATTTTAGACACGTATGTGAGTATGTCTCTTTGTGTTGACTTCCACCCAAAGTCCCCCCCCTCCCCCCCCGATGGTGTGAGCAGCTGAATGCCTTTCATATTCAAAATCTTAACTAATCTTGTTATCAGTTAATTAGGGCGTTACACAAATTGGGGACTAGTCCTTGGATTCCTAACAGTGTAGCTGCTGTTTGGGTCACACACCTCTCTTTACCAGCGTGAAGATTTTTTCCTTACATCTGCCACTACGAACATTCAATTATCAACGTAACTGAAGGCAATTGAAGTAGATGTAGACGTAGATGTAGATGTTAATGTTTTTAACGTTTCAATTGACTGAGAGTGAACTGTTCAGTATCAAAACCATAACTATTCTTCGTCCAGACAGTTTCCTGTAACTGACGTTAATTAACATTAGGAAAGGAAGTAGTTTTGGGCGTATTCTCTGTGATATGAACTGACCAAGAGAACATTTTGACCTTTTGCGTCGGAATTTGGAAACAACTCTTACAGTTCACAGTGAAAATTTGTTAATTAATTGTGAATAGCCGTCTACTACACCTGAAAAATAGGATTTCACCTTTACTATAAATACTGTAACTATTAATTACCACTCCAATTAACATAGGCATCTTTACATTCAGTCTACAAACTTCAATAGACTTCAACGTTTTACCGTTGCTACTCCTGCAATTATGGTAGTAACGTTGTGAAAAAAAATAATAGACATAGGCCGTTGCCTAGTTTACAGACCACCCGAGTTAGAAGGAAATCCGACGGCCATCTGAAAATTTAGATAGCCTAATTGGTGTTGCTAATTATGCCTAATGCCTACCACTACAAGTTATGACGGCATTCTTTCAACCTTTACTTCAATTCGCCACTAAACCTGAACCACTACACGTACATTTAGAGTCTACCTTAGCTACAACAGCATTTTTTCATTTTCATCAAGCCAACTTTAATTAATTATCATAGAAAACAACGATTTGTGAACACGCTACATCTACAACGTCAACAATAGCGATGGTTGCGTCTTCAGTCATCAATCAAATACAAGAAACTGTGAACAATTTACAAGAAACTTATTATTCAACAACAAACGTTATCTGCAAGAGCATCCCCGCCGGACCTGGATTCCGTGCGCTGCCGTTGTTTTCATCATCAAGAAATCTCAACCGAGCCTGTCGATCTTTCAAGCTGAAGATTTCATCATTCAGCAAGTTACAATTGCAATGTTGAGTGCCCCATTTCCTAGCCTACGATATGGGGCATTTCTAAAGGGTTCACTACCTCTTACGTGTGTACCCTGGGGGTGTAGGGGAGGGACGCAGTTATGACGTCAACCTCTCACCTGGAATCAATCCTCTTCTTGTAAGTCTTGTGATCAGGCCACATTTCGACACTTGCAAAAGGATCAAAGGTTACCAGAACCTGAGGAGGTGCCGGAATATCTATTTTCGGGTATTACCTCATCAGACACAAGCAGCCTCCTTAAATAGATTCTTTGCTTGATGAGATCAGTCAGGGTGACCAGGAGATCAATCAGACAACAGGGAGGCAGATCAAGAACCAGGAATTGAACCAAGATGAAAGATATTGCTGGCTTTTAAAGCCGAGTGGAATAGTTTCAAAGTTTGGCTTTTAAAGACGAGTGGAATAGTTTCAAAGTTTGTTGGTTAATTGGTGTGTACAATTGAAAAGAATTTCTACTGTGAGAGCTCATTATCCCTCGCGAAAAGAATATACCAAAGTTCAAGACGCTCAATTTCGTAATGTCCAGAATCTCCATTATTCTGCAAATTTTGCAATCGTCCCCCTCAACAACTATCTTCATCAGGCGTATTTGACAAATTTAAAAGTCCCAGGCACACATCTTGTCTCTTGTCTTTTGGATACGGCAGTCGTTGTTGCTCTAGCCTACTACATTTATCAGACACACTCCACTGATGCAGCAGACGCACGTGCAGGTCACGCCTCACTAGATACTTGATGACTAGGGCTAAATGGGCCTGAACATATAAAGGAATTGATTTTACCCAGAGTACCCTAGGCAACCATAACTGGCTGGCAGCCCCATACTTCATTGGTAGACTGCTACCAGACTCTAAACCAAGAGTCCATTGGATCTAACTTCTGCTTCTTCGGAATGAGCACTCACTTGGTTGTTGAACATTTGAGATATTTATTTGCAGTTGAAGGAAAAGTCATTCAAATTATTAGCAGTTATTAGACTTAGCCAAATATCAGTCACGAAGTACTAACAGTCCAGGTTATCTTGCCGTGAATAATACGTACGCGATATTTCAGTTGAAGGAGAAATAAATATTTACAGTTTCAGCAATCCAACAATAATTGTCTCTGCACGGGTCTCCTAGAAGGCAGAATAAACCAGCAGATTGGGATAACAGTGGTGTTTAAGAGACATCTTCAGAAAAAATACATGCATACCACCACAGGAGAATACACAATTGTTTTGCAACTAACACCTTCGATATGATGTTTTTTTAAAAGTTTTACTTGTGGTAGTTTTCATGAAGGTGATAGGGTATCACCGAAAATTTAATGGACGAACAATTGTGTTTTCTCCTGTGGTGGTGTCCATGTGTTTTTCCTGAAGATCTCCGAGAAAGGATCAGGTCCTAACCCGATTGGGTTTATCCGATATTTATTAAAAGACCATGGTCGACTGTCACATACCCTACCCCAAATTACGAGCGAAGAATGCCGCCCACTCTATCGTGCTTGGCTGCGAACGCAGAATGCAAAACGTCCATAGCCTCCGGCTACGACAGGTAGTGATAGAAGACAACACTACCATGCAAGCAATCTCTTATATACTAATACTAAGCGCCAACCTGTAGGACAGCGATGAATACTGCTTCTAGCAAGCCACAAGAATCTTCCGTTCACATCTTGGGTTGGGAACTTCACTTTGGGTTTAATTTGTACTGGTTACAATATGACTGACGAAGATGAAAGGGGGGGGGGGAGGTTTAGAGATTGATTGCTATACTGGGAATGGAGTTTTAGGTGCAAAATCTAATGTTCAAAACACATATAAACCTAAGGTGGAATGATGTTACCCAAAAAGTAGTTCAGTTTTGTGTTGGTGGATTTATTGGATCACCTGAGTTGTGGGTTCGGGTTGTAAAAGGGTGCAAGTGGAATGGACGTGTGGCTCGTTTTGGTTTGGCTAAAGCCAAATGTACGATATTTAAGTTTAAATGGTTACTAATAGAAAATTTAAGCTTTAAAATGGGTCGGAATGCAGCTCTCACAACCATCGGTTAAGTCTGGATTGAGTTGGAATTGGGGCAAGGCCTTGCCGCAATTCCAACTCAACCCAGACTTAACCAATGCTTGTGAGAGCTGCACTCCGACCCATTTTAAAGCTTAAATTTTCTTACAAAAATTTAAGGTCCCAAGTAGGTCTCTAAAAGCAACCTCATGAAGACCTCAATTCCTAGTCCCCATTAGGTCATATTTGCAACACATACGACCTTGCGGGGACCTCCTGGAGACTAGCCAGGGACCTTCTGGAGACCAGTTTGGGACCTCATCTACCTAGCTATATTTCACATGCAACCTCGTGGAGACCTCCTTGGGACCTCGTGGAGACCTCCTTGGGGCCTCGTGGAGACCTCCTTGGGACCTCGTGGAGACCTCCTTGGGACCT
>JAHWFP010083670.1:75246-90713 GCA_023313725.1 Lithobius niger
AGAGTTGAGAATGCCTAGTAAGACTGGGCGAAAGCTCCTGGTTTTTATCTGTTTGCTGTGATTAGGCTTGAGGTTTTAATTTCAAACTGTAAATATGAGTGCTCCTTCTGGGTATAAGCCTAAGTCTGATATGTCCTGTGAACATTGTTGAAAATTAGGCCACACATTAGCTAAATGTTTCAAACGTAAGAGGGAAGTAAGGAAACAGGAAACTTTAAACTAAAAATGGCAGTCGCAAGTGGATGCGAGGCTGCCTCCTTTTTAAGTCCTCCTGAATTTGTAAAAACTTACACGCCATTACGTATCGAGGGTTTAGTGAATTGTAACGCTCGATCTATCATAGTAGATTCTGATTCAGGTCTTGCAATAGCAAGTTTGAGTCTAATTCAACAATTGTCCAAATATTCCTTTTGTTGTGTTTTATTAGTGCTTCTAAGTCCTTGGAGGGACATGTGGCCACAAACCTTTAAAACACTGGTTCCAGGGATCCAATGAAACTTAGTTTCCATGCATTAAATCCACAGTATTGCTAACAAGTCAATTCGGTTAGGACGACGTGAAGATTTTCCGCTCGTGCAGTGCTGCCATCTAGTGGCAAATTAAAGAACTAAAGCTCCAATCCTGCAAGAAGATGACGTAGTGTTTTTGTTGCGTTGCATTTTGGGTGGGAGTAGGCGGAAGGCTTAAAAGGGTGTTTTGAAGCAAGCGTTGGTCTCTTTCGGCTAGGAACGTCGAGCTGCTGGGTTTCATTGCGAATGGCTGGCTAGGAAGGCATTGACCAACAGCGTTTTGGAGACTTGGATTCTTGGATGTCTGGTAACGTACGCTACTTTTAAGTTTACTAGTGTGGTAAGAATTACTTTAATCTAGAAATGTTTGTAGTGTGTTGCCAGATTACTTGCAAGGGTCTAGCTTCAAAATGGCCTGGTGTTGTGCTCTAGCTACCATTCGGTTTGAGACCCGTTAGTTCGTCGTTGCTGGCCGATGACGCACAGGCTATTATTTATTTTTGGTTTACGATTTCATTTTGTTTAGTTTATGCTTGTCATGTTTATTTATGGTCAAATATTTATAGTGTTTAATTTGGTTTTATAGCACCATTTGGCTGCTGTAGTTGTTGTGGAAAATTGTTAATAAATGTTTATTGATTGTTTAAAACCTTGAGTTTACTTTCACCCCCAATTTTGAAAACTCATGGGAACTACAACTTAAAACTACAATTTAGGTCTCAAAACAAATCTAGGAGTCTCACTTTGTAACAATATTGAGCGGCTGGCAAAGCGGAAGAATTCGAATCCTGATTTGCAGCATCTTGTATGACCGCGGAGGACTTACTTGAGTTTGCAGCCGGTTGTTCATTCTTGCTACGTTGGCGGTGTAGGCTAGAATCCCCTTGCTTCAGCGTGGGACGTTGCGAAACTCTGGAGTGGTCTTGCGTCTGACTCGCCAAACTATTTGGTGGAGTTGGAAATCGCATGCTGCGAGGCATGTTCAAGATGGAGTCATATAAAGCGTCGAAAGTCTTTACCCCAGCATTGGTAAGGAAATTCCTGCAACGGTCGTTCATTTGATCCACAACCATCACCACTTCGTCGCGTTCGTCCCCACGTTTCTTCATCCTCTTAAACTGTACGTACATCTTGTTTGCAAAATCGAGAGGTGAATCATGTCTTTCTTGCTTCCACCTACTCATTGCAATTAACCTGTCTTGATCTTTCTTTGGACGCTTGTAAGCTGTCTTCAAAGCTGCGACGATGTCTGACCAAGTTGACAGTGGAGTGCGACGCGTGCGCCACCAGACTCCATACTTGCCTTTCAGATACGCCGTCATGAAATTGCGTAATGCATTTCCCTCTATTTTCCTGTCTTCTATAAATATTGACATCTCTTCTATCCATTCCGATAGATTCATATCATCTGCTAAGGGTCTTGGCTGCATGTGAAAAGAAGCCATAGTCGAAGCAAGAATTCCAGCAGAGCATGATGGGTTAAGGGTACTAGTGGCTTAAACCGAATTCTCACTCTTCTCTTTGCTATTTTGAGAATTTCCCAGAGCCCCATCCGCTGACTGCGGTGCTTGACTTTCCTTAGTTTTACATGCAATAGAAACTTTAAAATTGTTTTATTTCCTTTCAATTGGGAGGAAGACCGTAATTCCGAAATACTGGCATTTATTTGCTCGCCTTGGGGAGGGGCCGGATTCAGGATACTTTGTGAGGTCGAAGAATTCGCATCAACGTTAGCAACTGCCTCTTTGCTAATCGTGTCGCCACCACTCGGTTGCGAGCGCGAAGCAAAACGTGATTCCACATCTTCTCTCAACTCTAAAACCATATTTCGAACCGCCAATAAATTCGCCTGTAAATCTCCCGAATTGCCTTCATCTTTCTTAGCAATTTCCAAAGCCTTAAGCTTTAAATGCATTGGTTGCAATTGCTTTTCAAATAAATCTTGCAGCAGCTCCGTTAAATCAATTTTGCTGTCGCTCGCCGTCATTTCTTAAATATCGATTTGATTTGGCCTGAAATCCTAGCGACGCGTAGCAAGCGGTAAGGTGTCACCCTCTTGCGACTGATTTTTGCTACTGCCTGAAGCAAGCGATGCGATCATCACTTCAGACTCAACAAACGAGCTACTAAAATTCTTGATAACTGACTCAAAACTTGCGTGAGTACGTCTAAAATCAGACAGATTGGAAGCTATGATGCTAAAATATGAATTTACCTCACCAAAATCGTCTTGCTCCATGAGATTATACTTGAAATCGCGTAACTGCTGATTCTAGAAACGTCGTTGTTAGCACAACCTACGATCATTGACCAAAAAATTATTTTCTGCAAATGGGTTTGAGTGTCACCACGAAGTTCTACCCAAGAGTCTTTGCGTGCGAGAACAAGCTGAGCGCGCGAGTTGCCTTGACAACCGTTGCCAAGTGTAACCCAGAGGGGAATCGACCTGACAACAGCTGTAAAGCAAGATTCCAACGACAAAATAACACTTTGCACGCTTTCAAAATGAATAAACGCAAATGTCCAATAATTATATAACCTTCGTGAAGCTCTCCAGTAAAAGTAAGCCTTGTGGAAAAAGCATAAATTTGAATTATGAATTCGTTCATTTACTACGTTGGCAACCTGAAAACGGTTGCGGCAGTTTCGTGACATCAACAAGCAAAAAATTCATACCAACAAATTCCTTCTCAATTTCCACTTGCCAATGCCTTCGCTAGCTTGCCAAAAGAACAAGGTAAATATTCTCATTCAATACCAAATTTGCAATTGCTCACAAAAATTACGAAATGAACATTTTTGCACCTGTGGCGTGTCTGCCAAGCCGCCATGGCGCCCATCGTAAATTCTACACAACGCTATGCTACGACTTGCTAAATCATGCTTGTAGGCTTTACACTTTACGATCGTGCTCATTGAAATTGCTAAAATCTTCTACACAGTTCGTAAAAGCCTTTGATCCTACTCTGATCCAAATTTTTAGCTCACCAAAGCTACCAAATTCGACCTGCACCTGCGACCTGCTACCTGCACTTGCGGCGTGTTCGCTAAGCCACCATAGCGCACAAGACTTACATTTTCTTCGTTTTTGCCGTCGTTGCAAAAAAATTTTCCAAGTCTTGGTCTCTGTTCGGTCGCCAGAATTGTGACACCTCCCCTGTGCCCGGATCGGGAAAGTCACGGATTGAAGGTTGAGAAGAGTCGATGCTGAAGTTTGAAGATGATTTACTGAGATAAATGCACATGAGAGATGCTGCTCCAGAATCCATTCCTCAACGACTCTCTCTCTCTCTTCTCGTTGTCAAGGATAGTAGCCTTAGGGGCTCTACAGATATACGGGCTGGCAGCAGGTGCTCCAAGGAAGGCCAGGAAGTGTCATGGTAACGGCCCTGAGGCAGGTCATCATGACAATTCTAACCGAACTTCAAAACCACTCGACCACTCTAAAGCAAGTTCAAGCACAAATTTTAAGGCTAGGCCAAAGTCTAAACAGAAGTATAGTTACAAAAAACGTGTTCATAAACTTGAACGCGATAGCGATGGTGACAGTGAAAATGTTCAGGATGTTGTCGCCGAAAATTCAGAGTCTGGTTCCAGGTCTGATAGTGATTCAGACAACGACTATCTTGTTCTAAAAAATAATACTCTTGGACTGAGTCAGGCTGCGGACCAGATTTCAATTCCCCTACAAACCAATAAGATCATTGTAGTAGTTAATTCTATGAAAATCCATAAATGGAAAATGCCAGTCTGCCTAAATGGTGTCAAGCTTGAAATGGAACTTGATTTCGGGGCAGACGCATCCATTGTTCCTATTAAGTGGCATCAAAAATATTTTGTGGACTGTCCTTTAAAACTCAGTCCGTATTCGATACACTCATACACTGACGGAATTGAGAACACGGTTTACACTGTAAGTCTGAAGGTTGAAGTGAAAGGTCAAATCGAACACTTGGATGCGTTAGTTTCAAAATTGTATAAACCTGCTTTAAAAGGAAAGGAATGGCTTTCTATTTTTCGGGTTGATTTCCATCCATTTTATGACCTACAAACAAAAGTTAAACCTAAGAAAAGTGTAATGAAAATTAAAACTAGTATTACACCAGTTGATACTTCCGAAATAGTAAAGGGTTTCTCTGAGCTATTTAGTGAAGGTATGGGTAAGTTTAAGAATTTCAAAGCCAAAATTCATTAAAAACCTGATGCAAAGCCTGTGTACTGTCGTGTAATATCAGTTCCGTTAGCACTCAAAGAAAAGGTTAACCAGGAAATTCGTAGGTTGGTTGGCCATGGCATTCTAGAGCCTATGGAGACCTCTCAGTGGTCTATGCCCATCGTCATGGTTCATAAACGGGATGGTCAAATCCGGGTGATAGGTGATTACAAGACCACCGTGAACCCCCAACTGGACGTAGACCAGTATCCGGTCCCCCACAGCTGCAGAATTATTTAGTGAATTAGCAGGCAGTGACACTTTTTTCCTTATCGATTTTAAGGATGCCTTTCTGCAAATTGAACTCGATAAAGAGTCACAAGCAGCTTTAACAATAAATACACCCCTGGAATTGTTTAGATGGCTTCGCGTACCCCTGGCCCTAGCATCCAGCCCTGGAATTTTCCAGAGGGTAATGACTCAAGTCACCAGTAAAATCCCCAATTGTCTCCCGTTTTACGATGACATCCTGGTGAGCGGAAAGGGAGTTGAGCATGACGAATCCTTAAATAAACTGTTAAATGCTTTACAAGATGCAGGAGCCAAACTTAAGTTCGAGAAGTGCAAACTGTCGCGGCCTGAATTAAAATATTTAGGCGACATCATAAATGCAGAAGGCCTGCATACACTCCCTGAGGTTATCGAAGCAGTCACAAATGCTCCTAACCCAACATGTATTCAAGAGCTACCAAGCTTTTTGGATTTTGTAAACCATTACTCAAAATATCTACCAAATTTCGCTCATATTCTGTCACCTGTTACACATTTATTAAGCCCAAGTGTGAAGTGGGTTTGGGGGGCAGAATGTGACCGAGCCGTGAGTAAAGTAAAAGAATTATTTCTTAAATCTAAAGTTCTGGTTCATTACGATCCAAAATTAAAGCTCAAACTCGTTTGTGATGGCTCACCCTACAGAGTGGGCGCGTGCCTCATGCATGTCATGAAAAACAGCGAATCTAGACCGATAGCTTTCGCTTCACGTAAGCTAACTCAAGCAGAAATGGGCTACTCGCATTTTGACCGGGAAGCTCTCAGTGTGGCTTGGGGAGTGAAGCGGTTTCACAAATACATTTATGGTCAGCGATTTATACTACAGTCTGACCAACAGGCCCTAGTATGGATTTTTGGCTCCAAAAAGGAATACCGCAAATGGCAGCCGCCAGGGTTCAGCATTGGGCTGTGATGCTTAATGCGTACAACTACAAATTTGAACATATTCCCGGAAAGCTTAACTTAACAGCTGACGCGTTACCTCGACTTCTCCTACCAAATACGGAGGAGTTCGAAAAAGCTGACGCACAATACTCTTGCTTTAGAAACTGTTTCAAATCTACCTGTTTGAAACGAGACACTAGTTCTCGAAAGCAAACGTGATAAAATTCTTTCCAAAGTCTATCGCTACGTGAACCATAGCTGGCCTGAAAAATGCGAAATTCCCGATCTGTTACCGTACTTCATACGTTGTACTGAAATTTCGGTCTAAATCAAAACTTTATATTGGGGGTATTCAGTCCTGGTGCCGACGGCCTTGCGGAGACAAATCTTGAAAGATTACACAGTGCTCACTTAGGCATAGTTAAATTGAAAAGTTTAGCTAGGCAAAAGGTCTGGTGGCCTAAGATAGACTCTGACATTGAAAACAAAGTTAGATCATGCCAAAATTGTCAAGAGTGCAAAGATACTCAAACAGCTGGGACCAAACACGAATGGGAATATCCACTCAAGCCTAATGCTAGAATGCACACGGATTTTTTCGACCCGATGGACAATTATATGTTTTTTATACGAGTAGATGCACATTCAAAAATTCCTTTTGTGCATAAAATGAAGTCCACAACGTCCGCACAAGTTATTGACGTACTGAACAATCATATTGCTCAATACGGTTTAATGGACAGCTTAGTTACGGACAATGCTGCCCAATTTTTGTCCTCAGAATTCCAAAATTGGTTAAAATCCAATGGGATTAGGCACATGATAGGCCCGAGTTTTGCGCCCTGGATTAACGGATTGGCAGAAATTTATGTCCACAATTTCAAGAGAGTCTACAAGGCCGCGCGGCGACAGGGGAAGAAAGTATAAATTCCTACTTGTTATCAGCGTTATCCTACTATTTCCGCTACCACGCAAGCAACACCCGGAAAATTATACTTTAACCGAGAATTAACGTCTCCGCTGGATTTATGGTTCCCTGACCCTATTGCAGCCGTTCGCCATAAACAATTACAACAAGTACAGAGCACCCACCATCTTGAGTTGAAACTCTATCAAATAGGCGATAATGTTTGGTACCATGACTTTAGTACTACAAATGATAGGCTATGGTCAACAGGTGTCGTAACGCAGTAAGGCAGTAATCAATCCTGTATTATCGTTGACACTAACGGTAATACGATTCACAAACATCGCGAACAGCTAAGATTACATACCAGTGAAAATGAATATCCTGAGCAGACACCAAAAGCACTTAATCCGACAGCGAAAAGCAATATTTCCTCCGTGAATAATAATGAGCAACATCACGCTTTTTCAAAATGCATGTCATTTGGCGGTAGTAAACGTGAAAAGCCAAGTTCCGCTGATGTAGTTCCTGCTCGTAAATCTCTTGGTCAATCCAGAAATTCAATTTCTGTTGCCGAGGGCTCCAATCCACCAATCAATCAGCTTGGAAAATCACCTGAGAATTTGCCTCGCAAGCCACTAGGTCACAGGAAATCTCCAGCAAAATTACCCCTCACACACGAAGTGGATGAGTCTACAAACGTAAACACCCAATCACCTTTGGCAGACACCAACAGCACCTCTTCCGTAGAAATTTTACAGCCAGAAAGGTCACAACCTTCATCAGTTGTTATATCACCATCTGCTAAACAAACATCACCGAAGCCAAGTCATGCTAATAAAAAGTCAAAACCGAATCCACACAAATGTAAAGTTGTGCTATCTCCAACTCAGGACGATATTGCTGCGCAACTTCTAAATCCACCAAATCGCTCAAAAAGACTGCAAAAAGCTCCTGACAAACTAAATTTGTATTTTTTTTTTAAATTTACTAGGTGGCTAAAACTTCTTCGTTCATTGTAGTAATCTGTTGCCCGTGAATTAAGCAATAATTCTTTTTAAACTGTAGTGAGTAACGCTAACGTGTCTGTCCCAAGTTAATCAAGCAGAAAATCGGCTGTGTTAATTTTAAAAAAGTCCAGCTTTAAAATTAGGTAAAAATGTGCGAAAAAATAATTTCACGGTTGTATCTCCATGATTTTCTTTTGTATTTTCATGTCAACATATCTTCAACATCGGAACAAAAAATTGCTTGGAGCCGCAATTTCCACTCCAGTGATTTCCTAACCAAAATACAAACATCTGCAACCTATTCAATTGGATGCCAGATGTCCCACAGCAACGCTGTAGTGTTTCAGCTGCAGTACTGTTTGCTGCCAAAAGAAAAATTAACCAAAACGGCTACGCACAACAGAACAACAACCAACAATTCTAATTGAATATTACAAAAATTGCTTCTGAAAATTAAAATTTTAAACTGGCAAGTTTTCAGTCAGTTTCTAAAAAATGTTTAATTTTTTTGCTTAACCTACATCTTGAGTTCTATTATTTTGTAACCAGCTTTCAAAAAAGTGTTTAGTTTTTTTTTCCGAAAGCGAAAAACTTAAGTATCTTTCTTTAAAAATAGACAGCGAACTAAAAAAATATCTTGCCTTCGTAATCATGATTTTATTTTCAGCGAGGCTTAGATTTTTTTTTTTCATTTTTTTCCGTCACTTGTGGCTCCACAATGGATGCCTTCAATTTAGCGTTTATATGTTAACCTTACCTAGTTCACCCTAATTCCCTAATAGGTGTAATGATCTATTCTAGTGAGCAATTGTCCTAGACCTATTGTCCTTGACAATAAACCATTATTGTCAGGATGGATCAGTTGTATTCAACCTACATATAACACATTAATATGGCACTTGAAAAGGGAGGCGTAATGATAAGCAACAATTCAATAATATTTTGGGCCTTTAATCTACTCTCCATTGTACAAAATATGGACCACACTGGTCAATAATCGAATTATAAGGATTGTACTTCGAGATTGGTTTTGGTTACATTAAATCAACAACAGTTGGCGATTATCCTTCTTACTACGATTGCATTTGGAATAATTCCTAATAAAGGATCGTTAATAATGATCGGCGTTAAAGGATTAAGCACTTGACCTATTATCCTTAACACAACAATCGTTGTTATGAATATGGAAATGATACTTAGCTCCCGTGAAGTTTCGCCGTAGCTGACGCTTGGTCACTCAGCTTCCCGTCTCCCGGCGTTGTGCGTCGGGTGCGCGGCACAGCTCCAAAACATCTGTGAATAGCAGAACTCAGAGAATGGTGGCAACGTGTAAACCTTTAAAAGTCGAATGATAAAACCACATCCCTGAAGTCCGCTTAAATACTAGTGCGTTATCGCTTAGCAATCTATTTGAGTGATTAGTGTGCTGAATAGAAATTGCGTGTCTTGACAGTTCAGGTCCTAAAAGTAAATTAGGTACCGTTGCGCTTGTCAGTCATTGTATTGTCGCGTTCGAGGCGCATCAGCTGATTCTCTGTATTGTGCGCTTGAATAGCTCGCTGCCTTAATGAACTGTCATCTGCAGACCTTCGTGCAATAAATTAACTGTTGTGATTAGGATCGTGTTCAATCATGGATGACGTGTCAGACTAATTGGGATTCCTTCCGGAAATTCTATGCTTTGCTGATCGTGTCATAAATAATGTCGTCGTTAGAAATGCCATCTCTTCAACTTAATAATAGCTGTAATTACGCTGGTTCAATTTACAAAGGAATGTACACAGTCCCGGTCTTCTTTGAAACGGGCCCCTTCTCTGTCTTAGTCGCTGGAACCATTTTTGGTCTAGCATGAGTAATATTTGATTCATGCATTTAATAAATGTATGATATTTATGAAATTATGCATATGGTTTATTAGCTGTATTGTTTCTGTAATATAGACTAATTAGGCTTAATTAAACCCTAACATAATCCCTGTCTAAACTAAAATCACGGTACCTTAATGGTTCCTGCATTTTAGCTTCCAAACCCAGCTTCTTTATTTACAGAAAAATCACTCTACATGACCCTAGTAAAAGCTTTGTATTTCACCAACTGGCCCATAGTTTCCGAAAATAGTTGTGCGGCTTGGAAAAACAACCCCGTTCTGAGGAAAAAATCCCCTGCAAAAGCCAGAACATGTATCATGTATCGTGTAATTAATTGCCCCATTAATATGAGCAACGTTATCTGGGTTGACATTTGGATTAACTATTTGTAGCTAAGTTTTTGTGCATGCATGACCTGAACGTTGCAATTCCATGTAATTGAACAAATTTTCATTTCAACTTTATGAGTTTGTAGCTGTTGAGCTGAAAAAGAATGAGGGTATCTTCCTCTCCATTCTTTTTAATTGGCATCTGGTTTCCCTTTCGTTTGGGGGGGGGGGGGGTGGAGTACTATCTCCTCATCTGCGTTCTCTACCAGCCTTGAGTTGGCCTCATCTCTGGCCAAGGTCGTTCAAGGCTGTGTTGACATTGCCTCTCTCTCTTTCTTTCTCTCTATTCGTTTTGGCTGCTGCTCACTGGCTCACTGCTCATTTGACCCAGTTTCGCATGGCTGGATAACGGAAAAGAAATGGACAACATTAAACGCTATGTTTGAAACTCAAGGTTTTTTCTCTTTTGAAATCTTGTTTCTTTTGCCTCTTCGACGTTTGAAGAATGTCACTCGATGCCAAATTTGACTTTAATTTATTACTTTTTTTTCAGTTTAGCCAAATTCATGATTCTTTAATCATTTGCATATCTAGTTCATTATGAACCTTTCTGATTGACGTTGTCAATCTGCTTTATTTTTTTCCATCCGTATTGCACATGGAGACAAGATTTGATCGAGATACAACAGCATTACACTCTTATAAATAAATGTCTTACAACAAGCATAGTTATACATCGCCGCAGAAATTTGTATATTTCTGTATCATTTATCAATTATTTCGTCCCCGAATGAGATCAAACTGGCGAGTACTAAGTTTAAAATAGTTGTAACATGCTGTTAGTTAGCAACTTATAGATTTAAAACATCAAGACATTGGGGGGGGGGGGGGGGGACGGGATTTTTTTTAGAGTTTTAGAATAGCTCCCAAAGCTATTCTTGCTTAGCCCCGATTTAAGTGTAATCTATTTGCATACCCTTTGAAAAATGTCTAATTAACCAATTTAATCCAGACTGAAATTCATTATTTCGCATGTTTCAGTATATAAAATAATCTCCATATTTTGGCTATGAATTGGCAATCTATGGCACATCAAGTAGCATTACTCATTTTTTATACCGTGTATTTTTTTTCGATTTACGTTACTCATGTGTAGTACGATAGTTACATGTGCAATTTGTCGCCCATTTTGACGAGTGTATGTCTTTAAGAAATGTTAGTCATGTAATTAGCCCTTTCGACTAATTATGTGACACTACAGAGACCAATCACCCTCAGGCATCACATAATCCCTTTAAGAAACGCCTTTATTATGAATACTATATTATGCCAATTTCTTATTCGATAGCCGTGAGCCTAGTGTTTTCCTAGCTCTACTAACATTCGTTATTGTGCATGTGTGTGTCGTGAGTTGCAAAACACCAACAAAACCACTAGTACCAACAATAGTAAATGCTGTTAGTGCAAAAACATTTCAGTTCTGGCAACAAGCTGCATATTGCACATGGAAGCTGCTCACTTGTTATAGTTTCCTAATCCGCCGGGAAACATTCCCGGAAGTGACGACATGTAGTCATGATGACGTCATCAAAATGGACACCATGCAATGTACTAAATCTCTATTATCTCCAAAACTAATTTATCAATTCTATCGTGCAACCTATTGTTGGAAAGATAATTTAATTTTCTAAAAGAAATACCTATGAAATAGCAATGTATGCCATAAATCTATTAGTTTTGGTTTAATTCTAAGAAAAACATAATATGACTGCTGTGCGATATATTAACTCTCAATTAACTCCAGAACTAATCGATAAATCTTTTCATGCTACCTGCCTGTCGTTGGAAAGGCAATTTAATTTGCTAAAAGAAATGCCGAAACAATGTACGCCGTAAATGTATTAGTTTCTGCGTAATTTGAAGGAAAGTATATTATGACGTCCTCAAAATGGCGACCATGCAATATACTAAATCTCGTGTATCTCCGGATCGAATTGAGCAATCTTATCTTGCGATGTATCGTTGGAAAAGTAATTTAATCTTTTAAAAGAAATACCTGAACGATGTACCCCGTAAATATTTCAGTCAGCGGCGTGGTGTAAGTCCCCGCAGCCCCCGCAGTGGCGGGAGGGCGCAGAGCATTGTTGGGCGCCATCGCGTCTTGCTGATATTTTAATTTTTTTTTTGATTTGATTAAAACTGAAATTTTCCGCCATGGTAGACATATCGTCACAGTCTCTCTAGGCTGGCAGGCCAACAGAATTAAATAAATTTGCAAGCTAAAGAAGTACTGGGGGCGGGGGAGGGGAAGGCACAAAAATGACTGAACAGGAACACCAATTCTCTTAATGAAATACAAAAAAATGCATCATTAGCGCTACAAATACTACTCCAAAAACGAATCTAGGTTGTAAACTACAAAATAAAGGTGTAAATACCTAAAACTAGGCCCACATTTTTTCTGTAGGTGGTGGTGGTGGAATTTTGCTTGCAACCCCCCACCCCATTCCCCCCGCCCCCAAGATTTGCTGACGTTGGCTCAGTCCTGGACTCTGTGACTGGAAAACTACCTTATTTTCAGAATTGGGCAACGCTTGCTGTGTTGTTGTGTTAGTTGGGTGATGAAATTTCTTCTTTTTTACTTTTTATTTTCTGGGTGGGGAGCACTTTGACCATTCGCAGGGGGGCGCACACCAAGTTAGCTACGCCACTGATTTCAGTTTTTGTTTAATGTGAAGGAAAACATAATGTGCATGTAATTATTGCACCTTTATATGTGGTTCTTTTGGAAACGGTAAATTATTAAGCTGTGTCGTATTGTTCACAATGCGTCACTTGAGCAGTGGCCTTCACAGGCACACGGAAGTGTACAGGAAAGTCAATGTTTAATATCACATCTCATACCTGGGCGCATGGCTTCGGGCCCAGGCTCACAATAAAAAAAAACATTAACCATCGTACCTCTCTAAGTACACTTGCAATTATATAGGGGCTACGTTACCCCAGCAGTCGTCATTCATCCCAGAATATCAATTCAGACGATTCTTGTTACCTCCCCTTAAACAACTTTCTGAACTATCATGTCATCACCCTAATTCTGATAACCTCATTTTGCAGATTATGAAGGCTTGCGATGCTAACCTTGTGTGCATACCTATTTTGTTTTACATGCAATGACTTCAGAAAGCTGTCTGCCCTTCCTGGTGTTGCAACACAGGATTGAACAAAGTTTTCTTTTTGGCCACTACCTGCTAACTCACAACCAATCATTGAAATTACAGCCATTTTTATTTGCTGCTTTGTGATGGTTGATCGGCTTTAAACTGGTGTCTGTGATGTATTAATCTTCTTAAGAATACTTATGATGTTCATGGCACGGCAAACCATGGATGAGGAATTCACATATCCTAGCAGTGAGAGCAGAAATTATGTGCATTTACCTTTGAAACCTTCATGGATGTTTTGATGGGAATGGAAGGCTACCCAGGATAACAGTTTACCTTCGTGGTCAGCTTGCTTCTGTTGGTTTCTGACCAGTCCATCATTTCTACAGGTGCCTCAACGATTTTTTCTTCGCTGGTGTAATTAACCATTCGTAATGGTGCATCACATAAACATTTAGTCGTATGCTAGGAAGACTTGTGGAGGCCTCGGCCAAGCCTATTCTGTTTTTTTCTTTGATTGTCCTAGGTTGATCTTTGATTGTCCTAGGTTGAGACTGGTTGTCGCAGACATACCTTCTGGTGGGTGAAAGATGAGACATACCTGTTCCACGGAATGAGTTCGCCGATGTACTAAAGGCTGTGTTATGATCCATATTATTAATTGCAGCACAAGTGAATACATTATAGGTAACAAAACCCAGTATAAAACCAACTTTAATTACACATATAAAGTGGCAATAATTATGTGTATATTATGTTTTCCTTAAATTAAACAAAAGACAGTTCTTTTGGCAAACTAAATTAAACTAGTTGTCCCCCCGGCGTAACATATGCGCCCCGGATACGCTGGTGTAGCTGATTTCCGCTGATTCAACTCGGCTGTAATAGTCAGCATTATTGAAGGAATAGTGTTTATTTCTAATTGTTAGAGCGCATATCTGTTCTTTGTCGGCCGCTCACCCTTTTTCTTTGCTACCGTGGCAAGAATGAGCCCCCTCGCCCTCTTGCTGATTGTTGAAGCTTCGTTTATTTAATTTTCCATAACAATGCCTCCATCAAGTTTGCTCACAATTTGTCTGCTCCTAAACGAAATATATATATATATAGAGATTTTCAACGATAGGTCGCAGGATAATATTGTTATCAGCCAGTTTAGACGCGCTCAGTACTACACAACAATGCTTGTAACAATGCAACAAGCTTGAATGATACCTTCATCCCAGGCCTGAAGTACTGAGATCGACAAAGGGCAAGCACGCAAACAGCAAAGAACGAATCGTACTTACGAAAGCTTGACAATGCGACTGTGCGTGCAACATGTTTATACAAAAAACGAATCCTAAAATTGATTTTCCCCTTCAGCGAACAAGGAGAATGTTACAATAACAATGACAGTGAATGCACTTTTCAATTGTTACGGGACTGGGTGATAAATAGGTTATTACCCGCATTCCTCGTACTGGAGCTCAACAATGGCGCGGATCCTGCGGGGCCTCGACATTGTTAATCTCAGTACTCGGTAAGCGGGTAATAACCTATTAACACTGGCGATAGCAAGTGTTAGTAAGGGTCGACCTAGGATCGCTGTGTTAAACTCTCAACTTTGAGAGCTTATAACTCCGTTAAAAGTAAACATCTTTAAACCAAATTTGGAATCTAGCCTTGACTAGTCATAGTCTGTCTGCAGTCCAAAAACTGTGAAATTCGGTCGAGCCAAACCCGAGATACAGAGAGGGGCCAAATAGACAACTTCTTGTTCTGCTTCTTCTTGATTAATAAACAAAAACGGAACGTTAAATGTTTAGAGTAAGGATCTAAAAGTCAAAACCTAGAAGGAACACGGACAAGCTTTGACAGTCAGGGTCTAGGTGTAAAATTTTGTCAGTAAGAGACTGGTAAGCATTAGACCCTTACTACCCGGTGGTTAGCTTAGTTCTAGTCTATTCGGACAGAACGTGTGTATGAACGGTTGTAGAAGGTTTTCTTTGTTCTAAGAATATTGTTATGGAACTTTAGTAACACAATTTTCTTGTGAAGTTTCGAATTTTGTCTTTTCATGCTTTAGAATTTTTTATTATATTTCGTAGATTTATGGTAGAGGATTACCATAATGCTCTCTGCTACGAATATGCTGGCATGTGACTAAATTGAAAAATAATTTTCAACGTAAAGCAAAGCAGGAAACGTATAACCATACTACCACTTGATCATCACATGGGTCATTGTAGGATGATTTCCAGTTTTTCGTGAAAATGTATTTATTGCTGACCACCGGGTAGTAAGGGTCTAATGCTTTCCAGCCTCTTACTGAC
>JAHWFP010083670.1:95713-123306 GCA_023313725.1 Lithobius niger
GCTGGTTCTTAGCTCATTTTACAGGTATTGCTCTGTAGATGTGCCCTTTCCATAAGGTATTTTCTAATTGGTCCAGTTGTTCAGGGGTTATGGAGCTCTAAACGACCAGATTGATTGTTTTACATTGTTTTAAACATTGTTATTATGCAACAATGCCAATTAACAAACGCCAGCTGCAAGACGTAGACTGTAGATTGAAAAGGTGATAGCCAGTGTTAGTAAGGGTCAGCCTAGGGTCTCTGTGTTAAACTATCAACTTTGACCGTCAACTGCACTGTTTTACAGTTTAGCTGCAATTATAAAAGTAACACGAATTAATAAACAAAAACGGAACGTTAAATGTTTAGAGTAAGGGTCTAAAAGTCAAAACCTAGAAGGAACACGGACAAGCTTTGACAGTCAGGGTCTATGGTGTAAAATTTTGTCAGTAGAGGCTGGTAAGCATTAGACCCTTACTACCCGGTGGTCAGCAATAAATATATTTTGGCAAAAAACTGTAAATCCTCCTATAAAGACCAATGTGATGATCCAGTTGTAGTATGGATCATCTCCTGTTGTCCTGCTTTGCGTTATGTTGAAAATTATTTTTCGATTTAGTAACAAGACAGCATATTCGCAACAGGGAGCATTAATTTGGTTATCCTCTGCCATAAATCTACGAAATATAATAAAAAATCTAAAGCAGCAAAAGATAAAATGCCGACTCGTCACAAGAAAATTGTGCTCTTAAATTTCCATGACAATATTGTAAGAACAAAGAAAACCTGCTACAACCGTTCAGACACACGGTCTATCCAATAGACTAGAACTAAGCTAACCACCGGGTAGTAAGAGTCTAATGCTTACCAGCCTCTACTGACAAAATTTTACACCATAGACCCTGACTGTCAAAGCTTGTCCGTGTTCCTTCTAGGTTTTGACTTTTAGACCCTTACTCTAAACATTTAACGTTCCGTTTTTGTTTATTAATACATATATTCGTTCCGGAGATACTACAGATTAGTATATCGCATGGCGGGCATTTTTATGACGCTGTAATATGTTTGTCAATATATTAAACAAAAACTACTATACGTACGGCAAACAATGCTCTGGCAATTTTTTTAACAAATTAAATTATTTTTCCAACGATAGGTTACATTATATGATTGATCTATAAGTTCCGGAGGTACACACAATTTAGTATGTCGTATGGTGGCCATTTATAGGACGTCATAACGTGTTTTCCTTCAAATTAGGCAGAAACTAATAGATTTACGGCGTACATTGTTCCGGTATTTCTTTTAGCAAATTAAATTACCTTTCCAACGATAGTTTGCACGAAAAGATTGATTGATTAAATGCAGAGATAATTGAGAATTAGCATATAACACAGCAGTCATATTATGTTTTTCTTCGAATTAAACCAAAACTAATAGATTTATGGCATACGTTGTTCGGGCATTTCTTTTAGCAAATTAAATTACCTTTCCAACAATAGGTCGCACGTTAGGATTGAACGATTAGTTCCGGAGATAATAGACATTTAGTACATTGCATGGTGGCCATTTTGATGACGTCATCACGGATTACGTCGTCACTTCCGGGAGTATCTCCCGGTGGATTTTGAAACTTCAATGTGTGTACAGCTTCTCTGTGTAATATGCAGCTTGTTGCCAGAACTGAAACGTTTTGGACTTTTTGTTGCTAACAGCATGGACTACAATGAGCGCTCCTGCACAAGGCAGAGCAACTCGTGTAACAGCATGTGTTACATCACCATCCTGAACGTGAGTGGCAATATACTGGACATCTTTATGTTTCAGTAGACTGAATCGTTTGACGATTCTACTCACATTAAAGAAAATTTGACTATTATCATCCAGAATATTCTATGCAGCGATATTGCGTTATACCATATTTCAATTCATATATTTTTTTTCTTATTTTATTTTATTATTGGTATTATTTCTGTTTTTATCTAGGCAATATCTAAATGCTGCTGTTTTAAATGACCTGATCTGCAGAGTTTCTAGCAAACCTGCGTTTCATAGTTCTTAATACAGTGTTAAGGTACATTTGACCTGCTGTTTTAATTTTGAATACTTTAATAAACCGTGGGAATGACCCGATTCCCTTAGAATACTGTTCAGTTCCTGGAGATGAGCAATTATCATCTCATCTTGTAGTCAATTAAACTGACACTGAAAAGTTTTGGTCCAATCCATTGACCCTGACAAAGTGTGGTCCAATCCATTGACCCTGACAAAGTTTGGTCCAATTCATTGACCCTGACAAAGTTTGGTCCAATCCATTGACCCTGACAAAGTTTGGTCCAATCCATTGACCCTGACAAAGTTTGGTCCAATCCATTGGCCCTGACAAAGTTTGGTCCAATCCATTGACTCTGACAAAAGTGAGGTACTACAACATTGTGCCTTACATTTGAGCTAATGCATGTATGTTTCAACATATTTTGGTGTACCTCATTTAATTATTCATACTGGGCTCTAATAATTGTCCCCTTGTTAGACTGAAAATCACATAGGCTTATTTTAAGTTCTGAACTTACATGAGACATTACAGAAATTTTCATGCTTATTCAGCATATAAATGTTTTTAAGACCTAATTAAAATGTGTCTTAATTTGCATCGCACTGACCCTTTATCTGCCCCATTATTTATGGCAACTTATTATGATTACATTTCTATTTTGAAATTTCCAAAAAAATTTTTTTACAATTTATCCCATTATTAATGGTGACTGTTTTAACTTTTACGGATGGCAAAGAGGGTGGGGAAGGTATATTAGTTTCATAAGTCATCATCATATGGCTAAGAACCACTTATCTTTTAATTTATCTTTGCACCACACTGGTTTCGACCCTTTCTTTCCATGTGTTTTCCCTCATTCACTTTGCTCTGCCATCCATGAAACTTTTCATCTTTCTTAACCTGATTTTATTTCTGAAAGACATGAGAACATTATCTTAGGTCATACTGTTGTTACAAATTTGTAGTACATATCAAGTGTCACTATGCTGTAAAAAAATAAATATTTTATTCACAAAATGTTTTTCGATTTGTCTTATTCTTGTTTGGAAATTAGGCTTGTACTTTCACTGTAGAGTAAAAGTGTGCTGTTTTTAGCTTCTAGGGTTGGGTAGCAATCTTTGCTTCCCATGGTCAAGGGTGAATAGTTTCGACCTACTTTTGACCGTCCCTTTCTCTGCTGATGGGTCGTGATGATCATGTGTCGCCCCACTGAAGGAGGGAGGGGGCAATAAAGCGAGAGTGGTCGGAGGGTTGATAGGGTTCTGGGCCCGGCTCATTATGCCTGCCGCCCGGATCTGACCTGAAAATTTAGGCATTTCGAGGTCGTGTAAACAATGGCTGATGTTTACTAGGTGTGCAGAGGGGGTGGCCTGGTCCCTGGGTAAAGATGACCCCCAGTTTTCCGTGACGTCAACCCTGAACTCTGCAACCATTGGCTTTTCTATTTCACTTTCTGGGTCACATTTTGGACTTGTGAAATTTTGGTCGTTTTATCCTCACACGAAGTTGTGTTCTTCATTCGATTTGTTGGCTTTTCGCTTTGCTCTCCCAACTCTTCAAAAAAATGGATCGTCCTCCAAAACGTCTTCGTTTGGAAAAGAGTGCTTGCTCAAAAATGTTGCTAAGTATTAAGTACTTTTTTCGGCTTATGTCGATAAACATTGTGGTATTCTTAGTCTGCGGAAGCCACTATGAATTTTGTGAGAAGTTGCCTACACTGTTTTCTACGTGTCCACATCGGGAGTCATGGGAGCCCGCCTTCGCTCCGATGCTACAGGGGGAGGATCCCCTGGATTACATCTTCAGGTTGTATTTTCTTGAAGTTATCAAGGAAAACCCCGACCGCAATACTTTCTCCTCTGAAACACCTCCGCCGGAAACAACCCTAGAGCTGCAGGTAAGGGTCTCCGGACATTTTACCAACTGCAGTTCCCTGTCCGGAGATTCCTGTCTCCATACTAGATACCTGTGCTATCTTCCGTTTCCGGCGGACAATGAGTCCTTTTCAGCCTATCTCCAAAGGGCTATCAATACGGAGAATATGTATGCCCTCCGTCAACAAACTTTAGACTCCATGGCCGTGCGGGAAGGGGAGGGCCTGCCGGATCTCCTTCCCGAAATTTTTCCGGAACTTCACACTTTAGGACATTTATGCTAACTCTCTTCCACTGCCGCCACTAGCCCCCATCGCCAAAGTAAGCGCAGGAGCGTCCGGCAGTGGACTTCAATGGTGCCTTCGTCCGGCTGCCTGCCGTGACACATGTCCCGTGTGTCGCAATGGACGATATGGTAAGAAAACTTCAATATTAATTTTGATTAGTAATTAATTTACATCTTGTATCTATATTTATTTGAAACATACATTTAAACGTATTTAATAATAGCCATGTGTAATTTTCACAAATTTGAATGTTAGTTTTATTTCAAACGGCAATTATTGTCTTTCTTAAAATGTTTTTCAAGAAAATCCTGTTTAAATGCAATATTTAAATTCAAATTTACATTATTGCTCCTTTTGTACTATATAAGAAAGAAGAAGTATAGATATATGTATGCATAATCATATTATTGCTTTACTTGAGAAGAAAATACATCGTTGTTCGTTATATATATATTTTTTTTTCGAACAAGTTACAAAAAATTTCAATGGTTCTCAAAAGCAATGCAATTTATCGTTGCAAAATTTCATAGTTAATTTTGGTTGACTAGGCCGTATAGTTAGGCCGTCTGGGTAAGGCTTAATTTTGACAAGGAACTTAAATCAGCATAATGTGATTTATATATTGTGCAATTATTGCTTATTCTTTTAAGTTTTGAACTGCCTAAGCAGGAAATTGTACAAATTGTCGTACTGTATAAGATCTTACTATTCTGTTTTGTAATTCATTTCCTTATGGGTGTAAAATAGAAATATTAAATTAATTTTGGTATACATTTTGAATTTTATGATTCATTACTTATGGATGTACAATTTTAAATGTTATTTCATATTTGTACAATTTGTCCAACTTCCATCTTGAAGCAAGTACTTGTAAAATTAATTATTTTACTATTTATCCGGAACCTTCATTATTCCATCTGAATTTTTGAAAATGAACGTTCCGCTACATTTTTGTTGAATATTCTTGGAAAAGGAATTCATACTTATATGCTTATTTATTGTTTGGTACCTTTTCGTTGTCCAAGAATGAGTTTTCTCATTTTGGTCATATGGGTTGATATTCGTAAATTTAGACTGATTTTATGGGGGAAGGGGGGATAATTAATCTGTAAAATCCAATAATTCTTAGCCAAAGTTTTAAATGACAATTTTACAATTTTTTGTGTGTGTTATTAAACATCAACACTGAAGTATCCGGCAACTATCCGCTCGGTTAACGAGTTTAATCTCGTAATTTTAATTTATAAGCTGTTAGCCACAATGAGCGTGGCAGCGCGAACTAAGTGCTGGTTGTTGAGGCTCTATGCGCATAGGAGAAATTCCGCTGCGCATTCGAACTCTCTTTAAAGTAAAAATAGCTTATTACCGATTAGGACACTTTGCCGCATATTTCTGCGTTGATACTTGTTTTGAATTTATTACTATTTTTAACGTTAATTTTCGTTAATAAAAAGGGGGGGTTGTGGGGGAGAATATCACCCTTACTGGAAATAATTTCCTATAATTATAGTACAATAATAATGTCGGGAGGGAACCTGTTCAAGCTACCATCAACAACAGCGCCTCTTCCAAAGAAATTTTACAGCCAGAAAGGTCACAACCTTCATCGGTTGTTACGTCACCATCTGCTAAACAAACATCACCGAAGCCAAGTCATGCTAATAAAAAGTTGAAACCGAATCCACACAAATGTAAAGTTGTGCTATCTCCAACTCAGGACGATATTGCTGCGCAACTTCTAAATCCACCAAATCGCTCAAAAAGACTGCGAAAAGCTCCCAACAAACTAAATTTGTAGTTTTTTTTTAATTTACCGGGTGGCTACAACTTCTTTGTTCATTGTAGTAATCTGTTGCTCGTGAATTAAACAATAATTCTTTTTAAACAGTAGCGAGTAACGCTAACATGTCTGTCCCAAGTTAATGAAGTAGAGAATCGGCTCTGTTAATTTTAAAAAAGTCCAGCTTTAAAATTAAGTAAAAATGTATTGTATATTGTTGTTTGTGCTAAAAAATAATTTCACGGTTTTATCTCCTTGATTCTCTTTTGTATTTTCATGTCAACATATCTTCAACATCGGAACAAAAAATTGCTTGGAGCCGCAATTTCCACTCCGGTGATTTTCTAACCAAAATACAAACATCTGCAACCTATTCAATTGGATGCCAGATGTCCCACAGCAACACTGTAGTGTTTCAGCTGCAGTACTGTTTGCTGCCAAAAGGAAAATTAACCAAAACGGCTATGCACAACAGGACGACAACCAAAAATTCTAATTGAATATTACAAAAATTGCTCCTGAAAATTAAAATTTTAAACTGGCAAGTTTTCAGTCAGTTTCTAAAAAATGTTTAATTTTTTTGCTTAACCCTGTACATCTTGAGTTCTTTTATTTTGTAACCAGCTTTCAAAAAAGTGTTTAGTTTTTTTTTCGAAAATGAAAAACCTATGTATCTTTCTTTAAAAATAGACAGCGAACTAAAAAATATCTTGCCTTCGTAATCATGATTTTATTTTCAGCTAGGATTAGATTTTTTTTTCATTTTTTTTTCTCGTTCTCTGTATTGTGGATTCGTCATTTGTGCTCCACAATGGATGCCTTCAATTTAGCGTTTATATGTTAACCCTACCTAGTTCACCCTAATTCCCTAATAGGTGTAATAATCTATTCTAGTGAGCAATTGTCCTAAAATAAACCATTATTGTCAGGATGGATCAGTTGTATTCAACCTACATATAACACATTAATATGGCACTTGAAAAGGGAGGCGTAATGATAAGCAACAATTCGATAATATTTTGGGCCTTTAATCTACTCTCCATTGTACAAAATATGGACCACACTGGTCAATAATCGAATTATAAGGATTGTACTTCGACATTGGTTTTGGTTACATTAAATCAACATCAGTTGGCGATTATCATTCTTACTACGATTGCATTTGGAATAATTCCTAATAAAGGATCGTTAATAATGATCGGCGTTAAAGGATTAAGCACTTGACCTATTATCGTTAACACAACAATCGTTGTTATGAATGCGGAAATGATACTTAGCTCCCATGAAGCTTCGCCGTAGCTGACGCTTGGTCACTCGGCTTCCCGTCTCCCGGCATTGTGTGTCGGGTGCGCGGCACGGCTCTAAAACATCCGTGAATAGCAGGACTCAGAGAATGGTGGCAACGTGTAAACCTTTAAAAGTCGAATGATAAAACCACATTCCTGAAGTCCGCTTAAATACTAGTGCCTTATCGCTTAGCAATCTATTTGATTGATTAGTGTGCTGAATAGAAATTGCGTGTCTTGACAGTTGAGGTCCTAAAAGTAAATTAGGTACCGTTGCGCTTGTCAGTCATTGTATTGTCGCGTTCGAAGAGCATCAGCTGATTCTCTGTATTGTGCGCGACTAATTGGGATTCCTTCCGGAAATTCTATGCTCGCTGATCGTGTCATAAATAATGTCGTAGTTAAAAATGCCATCTCTTCAACTTAACAATAGCTGTAATTACACTGGTTCAATTTACAAAGGAATGTACACAGTTCCGGTCTTCTTTGAAATGGCCCCTTCTCTATCTTAGTCGCTGGAACCATTTTTGGTCTAGCATGAGTAATATTTGATTCATGCATTTAATAAATGTATGATATTTATGAAATTATGCATATGATTAATTAGCTGTATTGTTTCTGTAAAATAGACTAATTAGGCTTAATTAAACCCTAACATAATCCCTGTCTAAACTAAAATCACGGTACTTTAATGGTTCCTGCATTTTAGCTTCCAAACCCAGCTTCTTTATTTACAGAAAAATCACCACTCTACATGACCCTAGTAAAAGCTTTGTATTTCACCAACTGGCCCATAGTTTCCGAAAATAGTTGTGCGGCTTGGAAAAACAACCCCGTTCTGAGGAAAAAGTCCCCTGCAAAAGCCAGAACATGTATCATGTATTGTGTAATTAATTGCCTCATTAATATGAGCAACCTAATCTGGGTTGGTATTTGGATTAACTATTTGTAGCTAAGTTTTTGTGCATGCATGACCTGAACGTTGCAATTCCATGTAATTGAACAAATTTTTATTTCAACTTTATAAGTTTGTAGCTGTTGCGCTGAAAAAGAATGAGGGTATCTTCCTCTCCATTCTTTTTAATTGGCATCTGGTTTCCCTTTCGTTTGGGGGGTGGAGTACTATCTCCTCATCTGCGTGCTCTACCGGCCTTGAGTTGGCCACATCTGTGGCCAAGGTTGTTCAAGGCTGTGTTGACATTCCCTCTCTCTCTCTCTCTCTCTCTCTTTTCGTTTTGGCTGCTGCTGGCTCATTTGACCTAGTTTCGCATGGCTGGATAACGGAAGAGAAATGGACAACATTACACGCTATAATTGAAACTCAAGGTTTTTTCTCTTTTGAAATCTTGTTTCTTTTCCCTCTTCGACATTTGAAGAATGTCACTTGATGCCAAATGTGACTTTAATTTATTACTTTTTTTCAGTTTAGCCAAATTCATGATTCTTTAATCATGTGCATATCTAGTTCGTTATGAACCTTTCTGATTGACGTTGTCATCCGTATTGCACATGGAGACAAGGTTTCCCATCCGTATTGCACATGGAGACAAGGTTTCATCGGGATACAACAGCATTTACACTCTTATAAATAAATGTCTTACAACAAGCATGGTTATACATCGCCGCAGAAATTTGTATAATTCTGTATCATTTATCAATTATTTGGTCCCCGAATGAGATCCAAACTGGCGAGTACTAAGTTTAAAATAGTTGTAACAGGCTGTTAGGTAGCAGCTTATACATTTAAAACATCAAGACCCTGGGGGGGGGGGGGTAGGGATTTTTTTATCGCTCCCAAAGCTATTCTTGCTTAGCCTCGATTTAAGTGTAATCTATTTGCATACTCTTTGAAAAATGTCTAAATAACCATTTTAATCCAGACCGAAATTCATTATTTTGCATGTTTCAGTATATAAAATAATCTCCATATTTTGGATATGAATTGGCAATCTATGGCACATCGAGTAGCATTACTAATTTCTTGTGCCGTGTATTTTTTTTCGATTTACATTACTCATGTGTAGTATGATAGTTACATGTGCAATTTGTCGCCCATTTTTTTACGAGTGTATGTCTTTAAGAAATGTTACCCTTTCGACTAATTATGTGACACTACAAAGAGACCAATCACCCTCAGGCATCACATAATCCCTTTAAGAAACACCTTTATTATGAATACTATATTATGCCAATTTCTTATTTGATAGCCGTGAGCCTAGTGTTTTCCTAGCTCTACTAACATTCGTTTTTGTGCATGTGTGTGTCATGCGTTGCAAAACACCAACAACAAAACCACTAGTACCAACAATAGTAAACGCTGTTAGTGGAAACACATTTCAGTTCCGGCAACAAGCTGCATATTGCACATGGAAGCTGCTCACATGTTGTAGTTTCCAAATCCGCGGGGAGACATTCCCAGAAGTGACGACATGTAGTCGTGATGACATCATCAAAATGAACACCATGCAATGCACTAAATCTCTATTATCTCCAAAACTAATTGATCAATTCTATAGTGCGACCTATTGTTGGAAAGATAATTTAATTTTCTAAAAGAAATACCGGAGCAATGTATGCCATAAATCTATTAGTTTTGGTTTAATTAGAAGAAAAACATTATATGACTGCTGTGCGATATATTAATTCTCAATTAGCTCCAGAACTAATCGATCAATCTTTTCATGCTACCTGCCTGTCGTTGGAAAGGCAATTTAATTTGCTAAAAGAAATGCCGAAACAATGTACGCCGTAAATGTATTAGTTTCTGCGTAATTTGAAGGAAAGCATATTACGACGTCCTCAAAATGGCGACCATGCAATATGCTAAAATCTCGTGTATCTCCAGAACGAATTGAGCAATCTTATCTTGCGACGTATCGTTGGAAAAGTAATTTAATCTTTTAAAAGAAATGCCTGAACGATGTACCCCGTAAATATTTCAGTTTTTGTTTAATGTGAAGGAAAACATAATGTGCATGTAATTATTGCACCTTTATTTGTGGTTCTTTTGGAAACGGTAAATTATTAAGCTGTGTCATATTGTTCACAGTGCGTCACTTGAGCAGTGGCCTTCACAGGCACACGGAAGTGTACAGGAAATTCATTGTTTAATATAACATCTCAAACCTGGGCGCATGGCTTTAGGCCCAGGCTCTCAATAAAAAAAAACATTAACCATCGTACCTCTCTAAGTACACTTGCAATTATATAGAGGCTATGTTACTCCAGCAGTCGTCATCCATCCCAGAATATCAATTCAGACGATTCTTGTTACCTTCCCTTAAACAACTTTCTGTACTATCATGTCATCACCCTAATTCTGATAACCTCATTTTGCAGATTATGATAACCTTGTGTGCATACCTATTTTGTTTTACATGCAGTGACTTCAGAATGCTGTCTGCTCTTCCCGGTGTTGCGACACAGGATTGAACAAAGTTTTCTTTTTGGCCACTACCTGCTAACTCACAACTAATCATTGAAATTACAGCCATTTTTATTTGCTGCTTTGTGATGGTTGATCGGCTTTAAACTGGTGTCTGTGATGTATTAATCTTCTTAAGAATACTTATGATGTTCATGGGACGGCGAACCATGGATAAGGAATTCACATATCCTAGTAGTAGGAGCAGAAATTATGTGCATTTACCTTTGAAACCTTCATGGATGTTTTGATGGGAATGGAAGGCTACCCAGGATAACTGTTTACCTTCGTGGTCAGCTTGCTTCTGTTGGTTTCTGACCAGTCCATCATTTCCACAGGTGCATTTCCACAGATGCATTTCCACAGGTGCATTTTTCTTCACTGGTGTAATTAACCATTGGTAATGGTGCATCACATAAACATTTAGTCGTATGCTAGGAAGACTTGTAGAGGCCTCGGGCAAGCTTATTCTGTTTTTTTCTTTGATTGTCCTAGGTTGAGACTGGTTGTCGCAGACATACTTTCTGGTGGGTGAAAGATGAGACATACCTGTTCGACGGAATGAGTTCGCCGATATACTAAAGGCTGTGTTATGATCCATATTATCAATGGCAGCACAAGTGAATACATTATAGGTAACAAAACGCAGAATAAAACCAACTTTAATTACACATATAAAGTGGCAATAATTATGTGTGTATTATGTTTTTCTTCAAATTAAACAAAAGACAGTTCTTTTGGCAAACTAAATTATACTAGTTTTTCCCCAGCGTAACATACGCCCCGGATATGCTGGTGTAGCTGATTCCCGCTGATTCAACTCGGCTGTAATAGCATTATTGAACTAATAGTGTTTGTTTCTAATTGTTAGAGCGCATATCTGTTCTTTGTCGGCCGCTCACCCTTTTTCTTTGCTACCGTGGCAAGAATGAGCCCGCTCGCCCTCTTGCTGATTGTTGAAGCTTCGTTTGTTTAATCCTCCCTAACAATGCCTCCATCAAGTTTGCTCAAGTTTGCTCCAAAACGAAATATATATATAAATAGATTTTCAACAATAGGTCGCAGGATAATATTGTTATCAGCCAGTTTAGATGCTCTCAGTACTACGTAACAATGCAACAAGCTTGAATGATACCTTCATCCCAGGCCTGAAGTACTGAGATCTACAAAGGGCAAGCACGCACACAGCAAAGAAAGAATCGTGCTTACGTTCTTTTGCTCAGAAAGCTTGACAATGCGACTGTGCGTGCAACATGTCTACACAAAAAGCGAATCCTAAAATCGATTTTCCCCTTCAGCGAACAAGGAGAATGATGTTGCAATAACAATGACAGTGAATGCACTTTTCAATTGTTACGGGACTGGGTAATAAATAGGTTATTACCCGCATTCCTCGTACTGGAGCTCAACAATGGCTCGGACCCTGCGGGGCCTCGACATTGTTAATCTCAGTACTCGGAAAGCGGGTAATAACCTATACATATATTCGTTCCGGAGATACTACAGATTAGTATATCGCATGGCGGGCATTTTTATGACGCTGTAATATGTTTGTCTATATATTAAACAAAAACTACTATACGTACGGCAAACAATGCTCTGGCAATTTTTTTAACGAATTACATTATCTTTACAACGATAGGTTACATTATTAGATTGATCTATTAGTTCCTGAGATACACACAATTTAGTATATCGTATGGTGGCCATTTTTATGACGTCATAACGTGTTTTCTTTCAAATTAGGCAGAAACTAATAGATTTACAGCGTACATTGTTCCGGTATTTCTTTTAGCAAATTAAATTACCTTTCCAACGATAGTTTGCACGAAAAGATTGATTGATTAGTTGCAGAGATAATTGAAAATTAGCATATAACACAGCAGTCATATTATGTTTTTCTTCGAACTAAACCAAAACTAACAGGTTTACGGCATACGTTGTTCGTGCATTTCTTTTAGCAATTAAATTATATTTCCAACAATAGGTCGCACGTTAGGATTGATCAATTAGTTCCGGAGTTAATAGACATTTAGTACATTGCATGGTGGCCATTTTGATGACGTCATTATGGATTACGTCGTCACTTCCGGGAGTGTCTTCCGGTGGATTTTGAAACTTCAATGTGTGTACAGCTTCTCTGTGTAATATGCAGCTTGTTGCCGGAACTGAAAAGTTTTGGACTTTTTGTTGCTAACAGCATGGACTACAATGAGCGCTCCTGCACAAGGCAAAGCAACTCGTGTAACAGCATGTGTTACATCGCCATCCTGAATGTGAGTGGCAATATACTGGACATCTTTATGTACCAGTAGACTGAATCGTTTGATGATACTAGCCACATTAAAGACAATTTGAATATTATCATCCAGAATATTCTATGCAGCGATATTGCGTTATACCATATTTCAATTTATATATATTTTTTTCTTATTTTAATTTATTATTGGTATTATTTCTGTTTTTATTAGGGCAATATCTAAATGCTGCTGTTTTAAATGACCTGATCTGCAGAGTTTCTAGCAAAGTTGCATTTCATAGTTCTTAGTACAGTATTACGATACATTTGACCTGCTGTTTTAATTTTGAATAATTTAATAAACCTTGGGAATGACCCGATTCCCTTGGAATACTGTTCAATTCCTGGAGATGAGCAATTATCATCTCATCTTGTAGTCAATTAAACTGACACTGAAAAGTTTTGGTCCAATCCATTGACCCTGACAAAGTTTGGTCCAATCCATTGACCCTGACAAAGTTTAGTCTAATCCATTGACCCTGACAAAGTTTGGTCCAATTCATTAACCCTGACATAGTTTGGTCCAATCCATTGACCCTGACTAAGTTTGGTCCAATCCATTGACCCTGACAAAGTTTGGTCCAATCCATTGACCCTGATAAAGTTTGGTCCAGTCCATTGATCCTGACAAAGTTTGGTCCAATCCATTGACCCTGACAAAGTTTGGTCCAATCCATTGACCCTGACAAGTGTGAGGTACTACAACAGTGTGCCTTACATTTGAGCTAATGCATGTATGTTTCAACATATTTTGGTGTACCTCATTTAATTATTTATACTGGGTCTAATAATTGTCCCCTTATTAGACTGAAAATCACATAGGCTTTTTTTTAAGTTCTGAACTTGCATGAGACGTTACAGAAATTTTCATGCTTATTCAGCATATAAATGTTTTTAAGACCTAATTAAAAGGTGTCTTAATTTGCATAGCACTGACCCTTTATCTGCCCCATTGTTTATGGCAACTTATTATGATTACATTTCTATTTTCAAATTTGCAAAAAAAAGAAAGTTTCTAATTTTATCCCATTATTAATGATGACTGTTTTAACTTTTACGGACAGCAAAGAGGGTGGGGAGGTATACTAGTTTCATAAGTCATCATCACATGGCTAAGAACCACTTATATTTTAATTTATCTTTGCACCACACTGGTTTCGACCTTTTCTTTCCATGTGTTTTCCCTCATACACTTTGCTCTGCCATCCATGAAACTGTTCATCTTTCTTAACCAGATTTTATTTCTGAAAGACATGAAAACATTTTCGTAAGTCATACTGTTGTTACAAATTTGTTGTACATATCAAGTGTCACTATGCTATAAAAAAATAAATATTTTATTCACTAAATGTTTTTCGATTTGTCTTATTTCTTGTTTGGCAATTAGGCTTGTACTTTCACTATAGAGTAAAAGTGTGCTGTTTTTAGCTTCTAGGATTGGGTAGCAATCTTTGCTTCCCATGGTCAAGGGTGAATAGCTTTGACCTACTTTTGACCGTCCCTTTCTCTGCTGATGGTTCGTGATGATCATGTGTCACCCCACTGAAAGAAGAAGGGGGCAATAAAGCGAGAGTGGTCGGTGGGTTGAACGGGTTCTGGACCCGGCTCATTAGGCCTGCCGCCCGGATCTGACCTGAAAATTTAGGCATGTCAAGGTCGTGTAAACAATGGCTGATGTTTACTAGGTGACCAGAGGGGGTGGGCTGGTACCTGGGTAAAGATGACCCCCAGTTTTTCGTGACGTCAACCCTGAACTCTGCAACCATTGGCTTTTCTATTTCACTTTCTGGGTCACATTTTGGATTGTGAAATTTTTGTCGTTTTATCCTCACACGAAGTTGTGTTCTTCATTCGGTTTGTTGGCTTTTTGCTTTGCTCTCCCAACTCTTCAAAAAAATGGATCGTCCTCCGAAACGTCCTCGTTTGGAAAAGAGTGCTTGCTCAAAAATGTTGCGAAGTATTAAGTACTTTTTTCGGCTTATGTCCATAAACATTGTGGTATTCTTAGTGTGCGGAAGCCACTATGAATTTTGTGAGAAGTTGCCTGCACTGTTTTCTACGTGTCCACATCGGGAGTCTAGGCAGCCCGCCTTTGCTCCGATGCTACAGGGGGAGGATCCCCTGGATTACGTCTTCAGGTTGTATTTTCTTGAAGTTATCAAGGAAAACCCCGACCGCAATACTTTCTCCTCTGAAACACCTCCGCCGGAAACAACCCTAGCACAGCAGGTAAGGGTCTCCGGACATTTTACCAACTGCAGTCCCCTGTCTGGAGATTCCTGTGTCTATACTAGATACCTGGGCTATCTTCCGTTTCCAGCGGACAATGAGTCCTTTCCAGCCTATCTCCAAAGGGCTATCAATACGGAGAATATGTATGCCCTCCGTCAACAAACTTTAGACTCCATGGCCATGCGGGAAGGGGATGGCCTGCCGGATCCCTTTCCGGAAATTTTTCCGGAACTTCCATTTGAGGACATTTATGCTAACTTGCCTCCACTGCCGCCACTAGCCCCCGTCGCCGAAGTAAACGCAGGTGCGTCCGGCAGTGGACTTCAATGGTGTCTTCGTCCGGCTGCCTGCCGTGACACATGCCCCGTGTGTCACAATGGACGATATGGTAAGAAAATTTCAATATTAATTTTGATTAGTAATTAATTTACATCTTGTATCTATATTTATTTGAAATATACGTTTAAACGTATTTAATAATAACCATGTGTAATTTTCAGAAATTTTAATGTTAGTTTTGATTTCAAACGGCAATTATTGCCTTTCTTAAAATGTTTTTCAAGAAAATCCTGTTTAAATGCAATAATTAAATTCAAATTTACATTATTGCTCCATTTGGACTATATAAAAAAGAATCTAAGTATAAATAAATGTATGCATAATCATATTATTGCTTTACTTGAGAAGAAAATACATTGTTCGTTATATATATATATTTTTTTTTTTTCGAACAACTTACAAAAAAGTCAATGGTTCTCAAAAGCAATGCAATTTATCGTTGCAAAATTTCATAGTTAATTTTGGTTGACTAGGCCGTATAGTTAGGCCGTCCGGGTAAGGCTTAATTTTGACAAGGAACTTAAATCAGCGTAATGTGATTTATATATTGTGCAATTATTTCTTATTCTTTTATTTTTTGAACTGCCTAAGCAGGAATTTGTACAAATTGTCGTACTGTATAAGATCTTACTATTCTGTTTTGTAATTCATTTCCTTATGGGTGTAAAATAGTAATATTTAATTACTTTTGGTATACATTTTGAATTTTATGATTCATTACTTATGGATGTACAATTTTAAATGTTATTCTATATTTGTACAATTTGTCCAACTTCCATCTTGAAGCAAGTACTTGTAAAATTAATTATTTTACTATTTGTCCGGAACCTTCATTAGTCCATTTGAATTTATGAAAATGAACGTTCCGGTACATTTTTGTTGAATATTCTTGGAAAAGGAATTCATACTTATTTGCTTATTTATTGTTTGGTACCTTTTCGTTGTCCAAGAATGAGTTTTCTCCTTTTGGTCATATGGGTTGATTTTCGTAAATTTAGACTGATTTTATGGGGGAAGGGGGGATAATTTATCTGTAAAATCCAATAATTCTTTTTAAATGACAATTTTACAATTTTTTTTGTGTGTTATAAAACATCAACACTGAAGTATCCGGCAACTATCCGCTTGGTTAACGAGTTTAACCTCGTAATTTTAATATATAAGTTGTTAGCCACAATGAGCGTGGCAGCGTGAACTAAGTGCTGGGTGTTGAGGCTCTATGCGCGTAGGAGAAATTCCGCTGCGCATTCAAACTCTCTTTAAAGTAAAAATAGCTTACTACCGATTAGGACACTTTGCCGCATATTTTTGCGTTGATACTTGTTTTGAATTTATTACTATTTTCAACGTTAATTTTCGTTAATAAAAAGGGGGGGTGTGGGGGAGAATATCACCTTACTGGAAATAATTTCCTATAATTATAGTACAATAATAATGTCGGGAGGGAACCTGTTCAAGCTACCATTATGTTGCTTTGAATGTTCTTCTCCCGTCTACAGACCACATTGATTTCCCTCCATATTGTTCTTATGAATATGAGAGACATTAAAGATACGTCATGTTTCGCTATGTGCGAAATCTTTTATGGTTGCAATGAGCTTAATACATGTCAATTTCACATGTATTTTATTATTTTACCAACGGAATATTAATCCGCTGTATTTAATATTTTATTTAAGATGAACCCAATTCAAAGCTGTGTTAGTGACAATTGACAATAAGTATTACTTAAATAAGCACTAAAATTAAGGCAGGTGTATTTGAGGAACGTGAAAATTTGTGTGATGGTATTTGCTCTGTGTAGACAGGCCTTATTGAGTCTTACTTTTTGAAGTTTAAATTCTTCGTAATCTCGATCATCCGTTGGCAACTCATGACGACAAACGGGGCATGAGCTTGTCTAGAAAAAAAAAAGATGACATATTAAAAAAAACGAGCTTCACAAAAAAAAAAGTTAAAGGATTATTGCAATATCTGCAGATTCTTTTAAGAACCTTTATTATTATATATTCCAAGATTTTAAAAGGAACATTTTGCCAGCCCCCAGCCAGGCCGGCTAAAAATGGTTTCTTTTGCTGGAAAAGTACAATACCTGTCAATTTTTGCATTATTGCCTCAATGATGCTGCTGGATGCTTGAGACTTGAACGGCCTCCTCAGTGACCCAACCACGCGTGCGCATGCGTGACCCTCCTATAAGAATGGCGGCTGCGAGAGGCCTGCCATCTCTTTGTCTCTCAATTGTGTCAAAAGGTGACTCGAGAGCGGAGGCAGGAAGGGCCTTAAGTGTGATGTCCTGAGCGGGGACACACCTTAGCCCAGCGTGGGCACCAATGGTAATAAACACACGGACTACCAGAGTGTAGGCTACAGCTGATAAGACAGCGAACTTCCTGTTTACTTCTCTTTAAATACAATTGTAACAGGAAGTCATGTGATGCAACTTAATACAATATATAATTATGGAATAGCCTATTAGTAGTTAAAGGGGTATCTTGGTAGGGTTAACATATTGACATGAAATTGATGGCTGCCATTGTGGAGCACACAAGTGACGACTCCACAATGCAGCGAGCGAAAAAAAAACAGAAAAAAAAAATAATCTAAGCCTAGCTGGAAATAAAATCATGATTACGAAGGCAAGATGTATTTTTTAGTGCACTACCTATTTTTAAAGAAAGATACATAATTTTTCGCTTTCGAGGAAAAACTAAACACTATTTTTGAAAGCTGTTTTACAAAAATAAAGAACTGAAGATGTACATGATTAAGCAAAAAATTAAACATTAATAAACTGGCTGAAAACTTGCCAGTTTTAAATTTCTGTTTTGATTTCTGGAGCAATTTTACAATAAATTCAATTCAAATTTTCAATGTTGTTGTTTAAATTTTCGTAGCCTTTTTTCCCACCCTCGTCGCCAACTGTGATGTCCTAGGCGGGGACAAAACGTTTTAGCGTTACTCGCTACAGTTTAAAAAGAACTATCATTTAATTCACATATAACGGATTACAACAAAAAAAACGAAGAAGTTGTAGCCAAATGGTAATTTTGCAAAAAAACTACAAATTGAGCTTGTCTGGAGCTCTACGCAGTCTCTTTGAACGATGAGCATTATGAAGCTGCGCTGCAATATCAACCTGTGTTGGTGATAGCACAACTTTATTGGGATTCGGTTTAGCTTTTTTGTTAGCATGACCTGGCTTCGGTGGTGATTGCTTAGTGGATGGTGACGTAATAATCGATGGAGATTGTGACCTTTCTGGCTTAGAATTTCCTTCAAGAGGGGCGCTGGTAGTAGCAAAAGGTGATTGGTTATTTACGTTAGCAGACTCATCCACTTCGTGTGTGTGGGGTAATTTCGCTGGAGATTTCCTGCCACCTGGTGACTTGCGATGTAAATTCTCAGGTGATTTTTCAAGCTGTTGGATTGGTGGAATTTTTCCCTTAGTAACAAAAATTGACTTTCTGGATTGGCCGAGAGATCGACGCTCAGGAACTACGTCAGCGAAACTTGGCTTTTCACGTTGTTTGCCGCCACAAGACATGCGTTTGAAATTTGAGTGATGTTGCTCATTATTATTCACGAAAGAATTACTGCTTTTTGCTGTCGGACTTAGTGCGTTTGGAGGCTGTTCTGGATAATCATTTTCCGCGGTATGTAACCTTAGCTGTTCGCGATGTTTGCGAATCGTATTACCGTTAGTATCAACGATAGTATAGGACTGATTTTCACATTTTTGGTTAACCATACCGACTGACCATAGCCTATCATTTGTCGTTGAAAAGTCACGATACCAAACCTTTTCACTATTTGATACGTTTTCAACTCACGATGGTGGGTGCTCTGTACTTGTTTTAATTGTTTACGGCGTACGGCTGCAATAGGGTCAGGAAACAATAAATCCAGCCGAGACTTTAATTCTCGGTTAAAATATAATTTTCCGGGTGTTGCTTGCGTGGTAGCGGAGATAGTGATTCGTGCTGATAACAAGTAAGAATTTATACTCTCTTGAATAGTAGACCCCTGTCGCCGCGCGGCCTTGTAGACTCTCTTGAAATTACGGACGTATACCTCAGCCAAACCGTTGGTCCAAGGCGCAAAACTTGGCCCGGTCATGTGCCTAATTCCATTGGATTTTAACCAATTTTGGAATTCTGCGGACAAAAATTGGGCAGCATTGTCGGTAACTAAGCTGTCCATTAAACCATACAAAGCTATATGATTGTTTAAAACGTCAATGACACGCGCGGACGTTGTTGACTTCATTTTATGCACAAAAGGAATTTTTGAATGTGCGTCTACAAGAATGAAAAACATGTAATTGTCCATCGGCCCCAAAAAATCAGTGTGTAAGCGATTGTTTGGTTTTAGTGGATATTCCCACGTATGTTTAGGACCTAACGTTTGAGTATCTTTATACTCTTGACAATTTTGGCATGATTTGACTTTATTTTCAATGTCAGAGTCAATCTTAGGCCACCAGACTTTTTGTCTAGCTAAACTTTTCAATTTAACTATGCCTAAGTGAGCACTGTGTAGATCTTTCAAGATTTGTCTCCGCAATGCCGTCGGCACCAGGACTCTATACCCCCAAAATAAGGTTTCGTTTTCGACAGAGACTTCAGCACGACGTGTGAAGTACGGTAACAGATCGGGAATTTCGCATTTGTCAGGCCAACCATGGTTCACATAACGATAAACTTTTGAAAGGATTTTATCACGTTTACTTTCAAGAACGAGTGTCTCGTTTAAAACTGGAAGATTAGAAATAGTTTCTAAAGCAAGAATATTGTACTGCTCTTCTGCTTTCTCGAATTCCTCGGTATTTGGGAGGGGAAGGCGCGATAAAGCGTCTGCCGTCAAATTAAGTTTACTGGGAATGTGTTCGAATTCGTAATCGTAAGCATTAAGCATCACTGCCCAACGCTGAACCCTGGCGGCTGCCATCTGCGGTATTCCTTTTTTAGGGCCAAAACTCCAAACTAAAGCCTTCTGATCAGACTGCAGTATGAATCGCTGACCATAAACGTATTCATGAAACCGTTTCACTCCCCAAGCCACGCTGAGCGCTTCCCGGTCAAAATACGAGTAGCCTCTTTCCGCTTGAGTGAGTTTACGTGAAGCGAAAGCTATCGGCCGTGATTCACCGTTTTTCATGACATGCATCAGGCACGCGCCAATTCCATAGGGTGAGCCGTCACAAACGAGCTTGAGCTTTAATTTCGGATCGTAATGAACCAGAACTTTTGATTTAAGAAATAATTCTTTTACTTTACTCACGGTTCAGTCGCATTCTGCCCCCCAAACTCACTTCACACTTGGGCTTAACAAACGTGTTACTGGTGACAGAATATGAGCGAGATTTGGTAGATATTTTGAGTAATGGTTTACAAAACCCAGAAAGCTCTGTAGCTCTTGAATACATGTTGGGTTAGGAGCGTTTGTGACTGCTTCGATAACCTCAGGGAGTGTATGCAGGCCTTCTGCATTTATCATGTGGCCTAAATATTTTAATTCAGGCCGCGACAGTTTGCACTTATCGATCCTAAGTTTGGCTCCTGCATCTTGTAAAGCATTTAACAGTTTATTTAACGATTCGTCATGCTCACCCCTTTTCCCGCTCACCAGGATGTCATCATAAAACGGGAGACATTTTGGGATTTTACTGGTGACTTGAGTCATTACCCTCTGGAAAATTCCAGGACTGGACGCCAGGCCCAGGGGTACGCGAAGCCATCTAAACAAACCCAGGGGTGTATTTATTGTCAAAGCTTCTTGTGACTCTTTGTCGAGTTCAGAAATGCATCCTTAAGATCGATAAGGGAAAAAGTGTCACTGCCTGCTAATTCACTGAATAATTCTGCGGCCGTGGGAACTAGATAGTGGTCGACTTCGAGTTGAGGGTTCACGGTGGTTTTATAATCACCAATCACTCGGATTTGACCATCCGCTTTGTGAACTATGACGATCGGCGTAGACCACTGAGAAGTTTCCACAGGCTCTAGAATTCCAAGGCCAACCAATCTACGAATTTCTTGGTTAACCTTTTCTTTGAGTGCTAACGGAACCGGTCTTACACGACTGTACACAGGCTTGGCATCAGGTTTTAAATGAATTTTGGCTTTAAAATTCTTAAACTTACCCATGCCTTCAGAAAATAGCTCCGGGAAACCCTTCACTATTTCGGAAGTGTCAACTGGCGTAATGCTAGTTTTAATTTTCTGAACACTTTTCTTAGGTTTCACTTTCGTTTGTAGGTCGTAAAAAGGATGGAAATTAACTCGAAAAATAGAAAGCCAATCCTTTCCCATTAATGCAGGTTTGTATAATTTTGAAACTAAAGCATCCAAATGTTCGATTTGACCTTGAACTTCAACCTTCAGACTTACAGTGTAAATCGTGTTCTCAATTCCGTCAGTGTATGAGTGTATCGAGTACGGACTGAGTTTTAAAAGACAGTCCGCAAAATATTTTTGATGCCACTCAATAGGGATAATGGATGCATCTGCCCCGGAATCAAGTTCCATTTCTAGCTTGACACCATTTAGGCAGACTGGCATTTTCCATTTATGGATTTTCATAGAATTAACTACTACTATTATTTTGTTGGTTTGTAGGGGAATTGAAATCTGGTCCGCAGCCTGACTCAGTCCAAGAGTATTATTTTTCAGTACAAGATAGTCGTTGTCTGAATCGTTATTAGACCCGGAACCAGACTCTGAATTTTCGGCTTCAACATCCTGGCCTTCTTCACTATCACTTTCGCTATCGCGTTCGAGTTTGTTGACGCGTTTTTTGTAGCTATACTTTTGTTTTGTGTTCGGCCTAGCCTTAAAATTTGTGCTAGAACTTGCTTTAGGGTGGTCGAGTGATTTTAAAGTTCTATTCGAATGACTAGCTTTTCGGCACACGACTTTTAAATGGCCGACAGTGTGGCAACGGCCACAAGTATAGTCTCGATATTTACAACGTGTTTTCACGTGGCCATTTTTGCCGCAACAATAGCAAATGAAATCCTTAGTGGATTTAGGCCTACTTGATGTTTTGCCCGATTTTTTAGCTACGTAGTTAACAGCTCTAGATTGGCTTCTCAAAACGCTTTGGTCTGTTTCAGCAGATTCTAAGGATAAAGCTAAGGATGTTGTAGCCTTTAAATCCAGAGTCTGCTTCAACAACTCGCGTTGAATGACTTCTGATTGGATCCCCCCAATTAGGCGATCCCTAATCATTTCGCTGTTAATGTCTTTAATTTTTGCGAAGTCACAATACTTCGTCATTAGCTTTAAGGCAGCTAAATATTCCCCGATACTCTCATCTGATTTTTGCGATCTTCTAAAGAATTTAACACGCTCAGATACCACTGAGGGCACTGGCTCAATGTCGTCTAAAACTTTTTTAACGAGCTCATCAAATGTTAATGAGTCGGGCAAATCAGGTGAGAGGATATTAAGAATTCTATCAAACATTTTCTGGCCCACAGATGCCATTAGAAAATTAACTTGCTTGGTTGCTGGTATTTCTTTAGCTAAAAAAAAGTAACGAATTCGGCTGGAGTATTTCTCCCATGTGTCAGACTCGCAATCCAATTCCGAAAATAAACCAGCGGTTTTAGACGAACCCATGTTGACGTCGTCTTCACTATCACTAGATTCAAAATTTAGATTTAAATTAGAACTAGCTTCATTAACGCTTGCGTTCACTACTGAATTATTTTCAGTTTCACTTTCACTGCCTTTAGCAGTTACAGGTGGTTTGCTACCGACACCTGTCTTTGGCATAAGCCTACAAAATTAAATTTAATTAAATTTAATTACAATCCTGTTTAACATGCAAGGATTAAACTGGAGCACTCAAGACTACCGTCACTTATTTAAACACAGAAATAAATCAAGCTTGACTGTAGCCTACCTAGTTGTATAAATTAACTGCCTACAAGTTAAATTTAAAGGGACTAGGCTTTGAAAAAAATGTTTTACGTTCACCATTTGCAACGTTTTACAAAACAACACTTCTGGCCTAAGCCTCAGCACAGACCAGATTTCACTAAGTTTGAGCATAAACCTACGGTGTTAAATTTTACACCGGCACCCACTAGCCCGAATATGGGCAATGGCACAATCGAATTTACAAGGGTCAATTTAGTAGCGCATTTTTCGAACCTTCAGGTTTATAATACTGCCTGTGCGGACACGCCAGTGCGTCGCTCTAGAACACTGCCAAGGTAAAATTAACCTTAATAAATCCAATTGCCCACTTCGGTTCTAGTTGTTAAGGTACTAAATTTAACTGTTATCATTTCGTACCACACAGCACTACCACGTCAAAATAACACTGTTTGAAAAGTTTAAACTCTGATAGGAATTCAGAGCACTAATTTTCATTGCCAAAATGAAAAAAATTTGCAACTTACCACAAATATGGAGCAAAGATGTGGTTGAAGACCTATCAGTTTAAGCTTAAGTTTTTAAAGATTACCAAAGGTACCGGACTCGTCGCCAACTGTGATGTCCTGAGCGGGGACACACCTTAGCCCAGCGTGGGCACCAATGGTAATAAACACACGGACTACCAGAGTGTAGGCTACAGCTGATAAGACAGCGAACTTCCTGTTTACTTCTCTTTAAATACAATTATAACAGGAAGTCATGTGATGCAACTTAATACAATATATAATTATGGAAGAGCCTATTAGTAGTTAAAGGGGTATCTTGGTAGGGTTAACATATTGACATGAAATTGATGGCTGCCATTGTGGAGCATACAAGTGACGACTCCACATTAAGGTATTGTACTTTTCCAGTAAAAGAAACCATTTTTAGCCGGCCTGCCTGGGGGGCCGGCAAAATATTCTTTCTTTGTGCTGTAAAAGTTCAATACCTGTCAATTTTTGCATTGACAGGCCGACCTCGTCAAATTAGGCAGTGGGCACCATTTGACCGAGTTCCCTGTGGTTCTGAGGCAGGCTTCACCCATGGAGGTCTTCTGGAGTGTGCACTTCAACAGTGAACACGAGAAGAGTTTCCTTCCCAAGTTAGAACATGTTTTTTTTTAGAGCAGAGAAAAAGGGAAGGAGGGTGATAATTACCTTGTAGTGGCGTTCGGGTTCCTTGGTCTTCATTGTTGTGAAAGTTGGAGTGAAGGGTCTTTGGTGATTGTAACGTCCAGGGAATGATTGGTTGTTGAAATTTCCAGTGGCGGGGGGGGGGGGGGAAACTGTGTCCAGTGCACTGGGTGTTGTGTGAGTTTTCGTTGAACTTTTTTTTTGGGAGTTGGGTGTCGAAAAGGGAAAATTTAATTTGGGTGATTTGAGTTTTAGTGTAGCCGGCCATAACAATGGTCACCCTAAGGTCTCCAGGGAGGGAAAATGAGGGGGAGCTTCAGAAAGTCTTTGGAGATGAAAAAGGGATGCCGTGATGAGAGTTACTAGAAAAATGATCCAAGAAATTTGTCTTGAGTGGAATAGATAGGTTGGCCAGTTAGATTTCTCCAGTTTAGTGATCCTGGAGTGGAGGTTGGAAGCGCAGACCCATGCAGTAGTTTCTGGCCTTAGATCTGCATAGGTCGCAGGGTATGTCGGTGGTGGGAACCGTGGAGAGTTCAGTCATGTCAGTGAGTAGAGGTCGAGAACGTTGCGAGTTGTCGAACTGCCAGAGAGTAGGTTTGCAGATCGTGGGAGGAGGAAGTTTGTTTGATGGCTTTCCAGGCTTCTGATAGGCAGGATTGTTTCTGGTGGAAGTGGGTGTCAGCTCTTTGTTCGAGAGCCAGAAGCTCATGTCTTTCAGGATGATTGTCGAAGTACTCGAGTGGCCTTGATGGAAAGGAGGTTGGTTTCACTCTTCGGTCTGAAAGGGTTGCTAGTAGAGTGGGGTGTACGAACTGATTGGGTGGTTTGTAAGAAGGGCGCATGACACGAAAGTTGTCGATTGGAACTAAAGACCAAGGGCGGTAAGTTGTAGGTGGGTTAAGCTCTGTGTGAAGGGTGGTTGCTGTGGATTTCTTTGCTTGAACAGCCTTCAATAGCAGGTTGTCAGTTTGGGTGGTTTGTAAGAAGGGCGCATGACACGAAAGTTGTCGCTTGGGACTAAAGACCAAGGGCGGTAAGTTGTAGGTGGGTTAAGCCCTGTGTGAAGGGTGGTTGCTGTGGATTTCTTTGCTTGAACAGACTTCAATAGCAGGTTGTCGGTTAGCTCCTTGAATTGAGAGACGTTAGTCGTGTGCAAGTTGTTGACTTCAGTCTTGAAAGAAGTGATCGTTTCGAGATTATGGAAGAAAGCGTCTTGAAGGTGGAGCAGATACAGTTTAACCTTTGCTTGGTTCTTTTTGAACTGACGTCTGGCGCGGATGTTAATTCGTAGCTTGTGTTTCATGGTTTAGGAATATCCTTTCCTGGTTAATGTCGACAATCTCATCGTCATCTAAGCCATAGAGAGATGCTTAGGTTGGGGCTTGCTTCTTTGGCCGCGTTTAAAAAGTTTTCGGGAGCCGTTGGATCTTCGGAAACAATTGAAGACGTTGAGTCTAGATGGAAGGGAGACGATTCGATGTCCGAGTTCTCGTGTTGAGGAGAATGCGGTGCTGCAGGTACATCAAATTCCGATGGTGTGTTAGTAGCTTCCAGGATTTGGTCGGACGCTTAAATAGAAGAGAAGGGACTCTCATCTAAGATCGGGGTGATGGTTGACACTTGTAAAGGCATGAGGCCTAAAAAAATTCCTGTCGATTGGTTAGGAGACCCGACACCAACCATCAACAACTCGGGGACACTTTTTTTTCTTAGCGCCAAAAAGCGCTAGGCCTAATTTTCACCTCCAAGTTTAAAAATTCATATCTCCCTGGAAAATGGACTTCATCGACTCTGGTTTGCAGCTCTTAATAAACCTGAACTTTATCTAACATCCTGTGAAAACAGAACTTGAAATTTCACCATACTTTGGTCTACAGCTTCATTTGAAAAAGTGCTCAAACCGAGCGCCGAAGCACGCAATCTCCGTCGCCATTTTCTACAAACATGTAAATATTTATTTGTATTTCTCGAATTCATTTCTAGGCATAAAGCCGACTAGCTTAGTGCTGTGCTTGTTTACATGTTTACTATGTCTTCAATGTTTTTATTTTACTAAGGTGACGATTTTAGCAACTATGAAAACTTTGACCCCAACAACGGTATTTTTGCGGCAGCGATAATACATTTAAAATTTTATGCGTTATAGCATTTTAAAACACAAGCTGGTTTATTTAATCTTTTGCCTAGGCTTTTATAAAAGCAATATTTAACGTAATCTTTTCTCATGAACCCTACCTTGTTCAATATGGCAACACAACTACGATTATTTTACCGGACATTTTCAGTGTGTATCTTGTATTTTTATTTCAGGGCTCCGACCATAGTGATCTCAATTCCGAATGCACAACTAAGCCTATGCCTTCAATTAATAACAGTTTATTTTAACTTTGAGGATCAAACTTCGTCCCCCCCCCCTTCCTTCAATAGTTGCAATGCATAACATTGTAGTTTTTATAAAAAAAAAAAAATGTATAGGCCTATTTCACGTTGTTATGAGTTTAACCAGGAACTCAATGCACTACTCAAGCCAAGGCCTCTAAAAACACCCAAAGTCGGCAATTCCCTTTGCCATCCAAGCTCCTACCAATCCGAACTCAGTATTTTCTCTCCCCACCACTCAGAGTGCAAGGCTATCCTGTCCGTCCGCGCCGTCATGCCAACTTCCGGTAATGACAGCTCGGCCAGTTTTGGTCAGTCACTCCTCCTCCAAAGCGACCCCTCTACCTCACACCCCCCCTCCGTCGCTCTCCTACAGGTCCGCGGTTTCCCTCCTACTGACTGCCAGGCAGCAGCTATAAAACCAAGCCAAGAGAGAATTACGTTAGCATAGCTCAAAGAATAAGGCTAGAGGTCACTACGGCGGTCGGAGCAGAGATCCAGTCCGAAGGTTGCCATGCCGGGCAAGGTAGTGGTTCAAGGGTAACTAGTTTATTAGAATTTAATTTTTGGAACAGAATTTCTAAATTTTTAGT
>JAHWFP010083675.1:0-18997 GCA_023313725.1 Lithobius niger
TGATTTCACGTTTCATTGGGATAAGTATTTTTCTGGCACTGAATTTGGTGACCCACATATCTGGTAAGATTATCAAAACTGTATTTATTTTTTATTAAAAACTATAGTTTTTAATTTTAAATTTCTTTCAGGTAAGATTTATACAGAGTATTTATAAGTTGTGTTGTAAAAGAAAGGGTTTAAATGAAATTCACTAGTCGAGTGAATTATATTTTTCATCTGATGAAAAAAATTCTAGATAAGTTTTTTATATCTTGTGGGGAAACAAGATTAGCCGAGTGAAATAGAAACTTTTGTGATAAAAGTTACCAGAAATTTAACAGAAAATTTACAATAGTAGTGATGGGGCTCGTAACTGATCCAATACGATTGACTTTAGATGGATGACTTGATTAACTCGACTGTGTCCAGTATACCGAAAAATGTGACCGGTTCTACATTAGAGTGGAGTGTAGAAATTTTTTTTAAAGAATTTCTACACTCCACAGAATTTATTTCCACAGAAAATTATGGAAAAGGCTGTTTTCATAAACACATATTTGATTTCATTTTTCAATTGTCGAAATGCCGGTTGCAAGATTAGAAACACTAAAATGAATATCCACGATTCAAAAATAATTTTGGTTATTTTTTTTTTTTTTTTTTACAAAACTTGCGTATATAATAGGCCCCTACACCATAAGGTAACTTTGTATTTCTATGGGGGAAGTCAGGTACCATTATTATAAAATCTGTTATTCCTGTAGCTCTGAAACTTGGTAGGGTTGTAAAACACATTGATTAGAGATTTGACTAGAATTATTTAATTCATGCAAACAGTTTACGACAAAAAAAATTTAAGGTTTATATGTTTAATTAATAATGCTATTATTATATATATTATAAATTATATAAACTTGATAGTTCCATTGAAAAAATAATAGTAGTAGGTTATGTAAAGAACTACCTAAGGAAGTTCCCTGCAAAAAAAAAATTTGTCTGTGCAGTAGTTTTGTAGAAAATGTTACCTAAGTTGAAAAAAAACCTGGTTTTATGTGCGTTTAAAAATATTTAAAAATATTAAATTTACTAGAGGAAGCCCGTGCTACGCATGGGGCCAGGCATAAATTAAGTTTACAGACCCACTTTTCCTGACACACTTGAGCAAGAGTGACTTAAGCGTTGACTTTTTGGATCCTAGAGAGCGGACTGAAAAAAACCTAATTGTAAACATTAACGAACAGTCTCTTCCCCCCCCCCCCCCCCCCCACGGCCAACCATGGACACTGGCTTACAAACGCTGATTTTTGTTAGCCTCACTCACTCAATCAGTGCTTTCATGGAATTAAGTTTCTTCAATCCAATGTTTGCGCATACTGGCTGACAAACGCTGATTTTCGTTCACTTCGCTCACTCAATCAGTGCATCCCCTGACTCAAATCACAGGATGCACCGTTTTCAAAATTGGGATGCTCAAGCATCGTTCCCGGGCACAACGCAGCCCGGATACGTTTTCTCGTTTTAAATCCATAGCACGTGCACCAATGATTGTTAAGCTTTCGTAAAACAAAACAAACACCCCCTTCCCCTCCAGCCTACCTTGGACACTGGCTTACAAATGCTGATTTTTGTTGGCCTCAGTCACTCAATCTGTGCAGCCAGTGGCTGAAATCACAGGACGCACCGTTTAAAGAATGTGCACGCTCTACCAGCATTGCATGAAACAATTTTAGTGTGGGAAGTAAATAAATAAGCTTTCGTAGAACAAAGTTGAAACCTTTAACACGGCTTCTTTGGCATTTTTCTTCTCTGGGAGAGGAAGGCAGTAAATCGGCGGCCTAACAATGACTCATTATTGTGTAATTACAGAGGTTTGATTGTTGACGACTTCTTTGTAAGATAACAATGATCAGCCTCGTGCTCAGCAGTGATTGTTATCCACTTTAAAACAATTCTGCTCAGCTCTGGAAGCCTTCATTTGTGAATGAAATAAGCCATTGCATCGTTTCCAGCTGCCAATTTCGAGGCTTGCTGACCTCGAAATTTAGAATGCAGCTTAGTTTGATTTAAAACTATACGCATTTAGCGGAAACATGGATTCTTTCATTTTACCCATCAACAGTTTCTACTCTAGTTTTCAATCCATAGCACGTGCACCGGGAATTGTTAGGCACTGTAGCAAAGACATTACACGTGCACGAAAACAATGAAAAGTGAATAAAGCGATTGTTCGGTCTCATATTTCTTACAATTTCTTAACTGCTCAGCCGGGATCCAGAATTATTATGTATTCACTGCCACTGGTACACAACAGCTTATAAAACCTTTTTTTTTAAAGTAAGTTTAGTAAGTAAAGTAATTACAATGTAATTTGAACAATGTAAAACGTTCAAATTTATAAAATAGATACTTCAAATTATTTTTTTTAATAAAGAAAATGGGAGGCAATGAATAGTTTTATCGTTTAAATTTTCAAAGGCGCATGGGGCAAGCGATATAATGAGTGTTTTTGGGGTCTTTCGAAAGAACCAGGTCTCAATCTGGGAACCAATGAGTAGTTTTATCGTCTAAAATTTTATAGAGGTGCACAGCACAAACCGATACTACAAATGAGTGGTTTTTTTTGGTCTTTCGAAAGAACCTGGATTCATCTGCGAGGCTATGAGTAGCTTTATCGCCCAAATTTTTATAGAGGTGAACGGTACAAAGCGATACTACAACGAGGTTTTTTTGGGGGTCTTTCGAACGAACCAGTACTCAATCTGCGAAGCAATGAGTAGTATTATCATCTAAATTTTTATAGAGGTGCACGATACAAAGCGATACTACAATGAGTGTTTTTTTGTGTCTTTCAAAAGAACCAGGACTCAATCTGGGAGGCAATAAGTAGTTTTATCGTCTAAATTTGTATAGAGGTGCACGATACAAAGTGGTACTACAATGAGTCATTTTTTGAGTCGTTCGAAAGAACCAGATCTCAATATAAAAACCAATGAGTAGTTTTATCGTCTAAAATATTTATAGATGTGCATGGCGTAAAGCGATACTACAACGAGTGTTTTTTTTTTTTGTAATGCTAGTTTCGTGAATGTTGGGAAGATGCCATATGTGATCAAAACAATTGCCCTCTGTTGTTAATGGCCGAATAACAATTCAGTCTCTCGCCTCACAAAATCGTTAGCAACAGTGTTGTACCCAATTGTTATGTTGTAATTGTATACGACCATTAATTACACCATAGTTAAAAAATTTTCATTTAGGACGTTCAAGAAACGATTTAAAATTACATTTTCATAACCAGCTCACAACCAATACTTTCACCAAAGCAAAACTCTAAACCAACCAAAGGGGTGATATCATATACATAACCCAATACAGGTAATAGCACACATCAACTTTTCATCACATAAAGTTGTGATATCAGGACCAAAATGAATGCCACCGAATGTTCTGTCCCAACCCTGATCACTCAACCTTAATTGACACCTCAGTGATTTATTGTCAATTAAGCTCGAGTGATCTCGGTTCCGATAAAAAGTCGGTGGCAGCCATTTTGGCTCTGATGCATGGCATAACCTTGATGGGTCCCTTTACCCTTATGGAGTGTTTGTATGATAGATCATATCTCCGCATTCCTTTTCACTGATCTCGTCTCTCAATAATTGTAAAGAGTGCCAAGCTGGCAAAGACAACAAATCACAAAGTATTGTACAATTCCAATGTTTTAGCAACATCAAAATAAGAGAATTCAATTCGAAAATTGACCAGCAGCAAAATATTTCCGACTGCAAATTAATTGGAGATTTGTGCAACAAGAACAAGGTGGAAGAAATCAACACACAACAAAAAAATTATTATTGTTACACATAGTAAGCTTTTAAATCCAAGCGTACAAAGTAATTAATATACATAAATGTAAATAGTAGAGAAATATGCCAAAAAGAACTTTTTAACATCCACCACAACAACCCATTATATCCCTACACTACGCAAGCGTGACTCGCACCAGCATAGTTTGTGAAAGCATGAACAATGAACCTGACAAATGTAGGTAACGACAATAAGTAATAGTTATTGGTGAGAAACTCACGTTTATCGATTTTTAACCCACGGGTGCGATAATTGGCCTGGCGAGACTATGCAATTATGTCGAGGGACAGAGCCCCAAGACAGATTCGCATAGTTGAGCCGGGCAAATCATCGCAGCCGTGGGTTAAAAACCGATAACCGTGCGTTTGCACCATTAATTTATTTATACCATGGTTGGGACGTCGAGCTAACTCGTATTTAATTAAAACGTGTTTGTGTTTTGTGAAAATTGCTTCAAGAAACGGTGATCAATCGGTATCTCGATATGAATTAAGGTCATTCCATTTTAGTTTTTGGAGGGGGAAGTGTTCGATAGACAGACGAGTCCTTTGGCTCAACTTTGTGGAGGGAGGGGGAGGGGGAAGACAGGCGTCATTTGGCTACTTTCACTCTGGAAACTCGCTAGTGTTTATCGAAGATGTTTGGAGCAAATAATTCGATATGTCAGGCAGCAGGGATAAAATGACGTTGCTGGACATGTGGGATAGGTAAGTAATTTATTTTGTGCGTTTGTAATTTGCGAATTATTTCAAAATTACGGTAATAGACTAATAGGTGTATCTGTATGAAGAAGGTCATCCCATTTTAGTTTGTGGAGGTGGAGGGGGGGGGAGTTAGATGGAGTGAATATCCTTAGGTATGGTCCAGACATGTGTTTAGCAGCTATAAGATTTCATTTGGGACATCCCGGCAAGTTAAGTAATTCGTTTGTACGTTTTTATTCGTTACATTTTTGGACACTGTATTTGATTGTTGGTGTATGCGTTCCCGGTCGCGTGATCCAGAAGTGTCAAAAGTGTGGGTTATCAGCAAAAGTGTGGGGTAACTTGATAACCCACACATTTTGCGGTGACGCACACTTCCCGTCACGGTTAACGTGATTTAACCTACTAAAGTTTAGCATGGCGTTCAGTTAGCGTGATGTCACAGCCGTGATATAAAGCTGGATATGTAGTGCAAGAGTGTGTGTATACTTAACACAATTCTTTTTTTTAATAATCGTAATTTTATTTTACTGGAGAACAATACAATATAGATAGAAAAGAACTAGCACAGTCCAGGGTGACGTATATTACGACGGTGGCAAGGCTCCGAAAAGGCATTACGCAGAACAAAATGTACAATAAATTCGCTTTATCTCCTTGATATAGCCTACGATAAATAAATAAATAGGATGACAATTTGTGCGCCCGAGTTTGTGAGCTTGGATACGGGGCTTATAAGTGTGATCAAGTGAGCATGTTCCTATAGCCCGATATTCGATAAGTATTTTGATGCGAAATAGATTATGTAAGCCTGTGCTATTGTTGCAGCACTGGACTGTTATGTTTGTCCAAATGTCGATCCTCAGCACATTTGTGATGAAAGGGAAAAAGGCTGGGAAGAAAAATTGTGGAAAGCGCCGTGCAAGGGTGCGTGGCTATCAGAGAAATGCATCAAAGTCACGGACAGGGACAGCAAAGGTACGAATAAAGTTTTGAGTTGGAAGGTTTATAAAATGGTCTTGATATATTTACGAAAGAAGGGGATTTCAAATTACAATACACGTGAAGGTTGTCATGTTCTGCATTAATAGGCAGATGCAATGTAGGAACCTTTCGTGCATATTTCTATGTGTCTTCGAAAATAAACATTACCTGTAAATTTAGCATTCTTGTTTTCGATAATCAGAAGTGTACACACCAGCTCGATAATCCAAGTACGCGTGCACGCACTCCTCCTATACACAGGGTGGTCCACAAAAAAACTGATGACCCCACATTTTCAGTTTCATTAGTTTTGATTTCTGTCCTCTCCTGGTTCTGAGGGGTGCTAACTAGAAAAGTTGGCCTTTTTTGGCGGTCGTCAGTTTTTTGTGGACCACCCTGTTTAATGGCCGTAAGCCGAGCTCTCTGCCAGACTCTTTTCGTAATACAGTTAAATATGGTCGTAAATTTGAAATCTTTATGACGGGGTGTCTCAAAAGTCTCAGAGCACCCTAATAAATTCTGAACGGGTCAACTAATGAAAACGTCGTTTGGGAAATGTAAGTTGATCTAAGGCGGCTATCTAATGACATGGAGCAACATCAGCTCCTCCAGCAAGGGGGGTAGCAGTGGGGATAACGTTTTACCTTCAAATGTAAACCCCTTTGAGTTGTAGTTCGTGCTAAAGGATTCTGCAAGAGAAGAAAGATGGCAACAAGCCCACTATGATACGTTGAGTTTAACCAAAATTACAGGAGATCGAAGTTCCAAAATGGCCACCATACTTCTACTCCACCCTGATGCCTGGGAATTCAACCAGCCACCAAAATGCGTCCCGGATTCTCTCTCAACAGACATCTTGGGTGTGTGCCCTTCCCCCCCCCCCCCCACGAAAAATATCTCGTAGAGGGTTTCCCCCCACCGAAGAAAAAACGTTCAAAAAAGCTAATGATAGTAACAACCACATCAAAAAGGGTTACAGATGAAGGACACAAGTTGCATCATGCTCTACCCAAGGTAATAAACACAAATGTTGACAGGGTGACAGAGGAGGAAGACATGCTTCATGCCTCATCCGAGAAAAATCTCTAGAACGTCCGCTACCGAAACGAGAATGAAAAACGAAAGGGAGAATGATCTAATCACTCATGTTTTTTAGTTTACAAGAGGTGCTCAAACTGTGCTCCTGCAACCTCCTGACAATGATAAGATCTTTGTTCAAACGACCGATGTACGTTGCCAAGCAGGAGTAACTGATTGACAAACATGAATGATCCGTTGTCATAATTCTGCGAGATTAAACCTTATCCTTGCTGTAGCCTCCACAGAAAGAAATCAAGGGGTGCTAGATCAGGAGATCTAGCTGGCCACTCGAAAGGGCCACAACTGCCTATCCATCGCTGAGGAAATTTTGTGTCCAGATAATTGCGTACAGGTAAGAAGAAATGTGGCGGGGCGCCATCCTGTTGCAGCACCGGATCAAAGTTAAATCGCCCTCCTCGATTATGTTAACAATCGTAGGAATGACCGTCATCTCTAACATTTCGAGGCACTTCTGACCGTATAATGTTCCATCAATAAAAAAGGGACCTACAATATTGTTGCCCATGATTCCTGCCCAAACATTTAGTTTTAGCGGGCATTGAGTGCGAGTTTCCTGAAACCAGTGAGGATTTGTGTCAGTCCAATACCGACAACTATGCCAGTTTACCTCACTGTGCAAAGAGAAACTCCATTCATCACTGAAACAAATGTGGGAATCAAAATTCGGATCATTACGAGTTAGGTCCGCCATTTCTTCACAAAATCGAAGACATCTATCAGGATCATCTTCATTCATTTCGTGAAGTAACTGCACTTGAACTGATGAAACTTGTGATTGCAAAGAATGCGATGAATCGTACGTTTTGGAAGACCTACCGTTACAGAGGCAGAGCGTAGAGATTGCTTTGGATTAATGGCGAATTCGCTTAAGGCGTGAGTCTTTACTTCTAAAGTACGAATAGGACAGCCAGACCTTGGAGGAGCTGCTTTGACGGTAAACGTTGTGTAGAATTTCCACAACAAATCAAACACATAATTTACAGACACCGGCTTGTTTGGGTGTCCTGCAGTAAATAAATGCATAGTTTACGGTAATTGTCATGAGCAAGAATAATGATTTCGACCCTATCTTCATTTGAACGAGCAATGTCGACCACTTCATAAAACTGTACACCGAGACGCACAAACGACAGCAAACAGAGAAAGATTCGCATGGAAAGATGGAGAAGAAACGGGTGCCTTATTCGAAATTTGGTGCAGTCGACACCAAGCATTAATCGACTATTCCATTGTACTTCGCGCTGTTGGAAGGTATACGAGGTTATCTATATTAATGACAGTCAGTGACAAAGAGGTAGGCAGCTGCCTGACTACAGTACTGATTGTAAAATCACACTAGATAACTCGGCATTAAACTTTAAACATGCTGGTACATTTTGTTGTCCTCAGGTAAAGATAGGGATAATTTCGACAGTAGTATACATGCGGTTGGGAGAGGTCATTTGGCCAAGGTAGTTAGAGCCAAGGTAAAAGTGTTCCCCTACATCAGTTTTAGTCTAATACAACTACTACTTTAATTGTTCTCTGGGTAGAGCATGATGCAAGATGTTTCCTTTATCTGTAACCCTTTTCGATGTGGTTGCTGCTATCATTACCTTCTCTGCGGATTTTTTCTTCGGCGAGGAGGGGGGGGGCACAACGTCTGCAGGATATTTTTCGGTGGCAGGCACACTTCCAAGGTGTCTGTTGATCGGGTATCAGGGAGGAGCCATTTTGGTGGCTGGTTATGGTTTCTACGACTTCTTGGGCATCAGGGTGGAGCAGGAGTAGGGGGGGGGGGGGCGGCATTTCGGAACTTCGATCTTCTGTAATATTGTGGTTAAACTGAACATAACATGGTTGGCCTTTCACCATCTTTCTTCTCTTGCAAGGCCTTTAACATGAGCTACACCTCGATGGGGGTTTACATTTGAAAGTAAAACGTTCACCCCCCTGGGCTCCCCTTGTTGGGGGGGGGGGGTGCTGATGTTACCCCATGCCGTTAGATAGCTCCCTTAGACCAACTTGCATTCTCCAAAGAACGCTTTCTTTAGGTAACCCGTTCAGAAGTTATTCTCGGACTTCAGGTGTTCTGGGACTTTAGGGACACCCTGCATTTTTGGACACCCTGTATTTATACCAAAAATTATGTAGTTCTGTGCAGGAGTAAAATTAGGGAGCCACACATTAATTTGAAAACTGTTCACTTCTTGTTGTGGGTCTTGTTCTTGTGTGTCACCGTTTCAGAAAAAAACTACTGCATCTACGTAAAATCTGAAACATGATCTAAGCCAGAAATTTCCTCGGCCTTGATCCTCACAGAGACCACTTCAATTGGTCGAGCCATTCTGGAGTTACGGGACACTTAATGATTAGTTTTATTGTTTTCTATTGTTTTAACCATTGTAATTAGGGAACGGTGACAATCGGCAAAGGCCAGGTCCATTCTTCGTGCATGTGTCATGTCTTTGCTAAACAGTTGATTGTTGATGAGTAAAGTGAAAGAATCTGTTTCAGCTAAACACATATAGTTTTAAACCAAACTAAGCTACGTTGTTAATTTCGAGGCTGATAGAAATGATAGACTGATATACTTATTTCGTAGATTTTGCAAATCTTTTACAAGTTACTGAAGGAAGAGGCGGTTTGGGAACGGGGCACACCACAATCAGACGCAGTACAGCAATTAAAAGACAGTTGACCAAACTGCGTTTTAGCCCTTTCAGATCTGGGCAAGAGGTTTGGAATTTCTTTAAATATTTGCATTTCCGCTTTTGGTGCAGTGATCTCCCAACATGTTGAAGGACTTGGGCTTGTACCAGTAGTATTTGCAGGCAGGAGACTGTCAAGGTGCCAAAAAAAAAGCATTGTGGTTCTGAACTTGAGATGGGTGCTGTAATGTTTGCTGTATGCAAGTTTAGGTCTTGCATTGAAAATGCACCATTTCTGTTAGAGACAGACCAGTCTGCCCTATCATTTTGAAGTCCTTAAAACAGTCTGCAGGAAGACTAGCAAGGTGGATTCTTGAACTTCAAGGATTGGACTTCAAAACTCGTTGCAATAAGGGTTCATAAAACAAGTGGCGGATGCAATCTCCAAGATGTATGAGGATGAAGACAAAAAAACCCGTACTGGTAGTTGATAGTATTGTGGGAAACAAAAAGATAACAGATACCCACTGGATTTTCAAGTTTGGAACAAATCCGGAAGACGCAGGTTGGTGACTGTTGGAGGGACAGAGGGCTCGGATCCCTGTAAGAAGGTGAAACTGGGTAACCGGTCCCCAACCTTCAGGAGACGTAGCAATTCGGATGGAAACAGAACACGTCATTCAAACGAAAGACCACAGGAAAGAAAGCCAAAACTTGAGGAAAAATCCAGCCAAGCTGATCCACCGACAACCCAGCACACTGCTGCACAAGTATGGACTGGTCAGATGGGAAGAAAGTGTTTTTTCTCAAAGTCGAGTTGCATACTGGAAGGAAGAGTTAGACAATTATGAGTTTCAGCTAGGAAAACCAGGACATGCATCGGCAACCATATTCAACATAGATTTACAAATGACTGGCCTATTCCGATGAAAAATTCGCGGGCAGTGCTATGGAACCACCTTAGGCACCCAGGGATGGAGGGCCACAACTGACGCACCAATGTATGATGAATGAATTGAAGAATTAGCTATTTCTTGTGTGGAAAAGGATGAACAAAGACAATGTTTTGGGGAATGGATGTGTTTGAGGCAGAAGTAAGTGGGTAGTGATGTTGGGTTTGAACACCAAAGTATGGTGAAGTGTCATACTGGTGAGAAAACGTTAAAGTGCTAAGTGTGTGGTGTGTGTTTTTCTCGAAGCAACTAGTGGACTGTCTTGATTAGTGAAATGTGTGAAATGATTATCCAAGTTGGAAATCGTATGTGAGAACTGTCATTCTGTAGAGAAAACATTTACAAAAAGGAACTTTGATTTGCGTAAGGCAAAAAATTTTCATAGTTGCGCAAAAAATCTGTGAACCTTGCGAACTTCAGAAACACATACTGGGAAGACACAGTAACACTGTACTAAGCATCGTTTTGTGCGAACTGTCATACAATTTTTTAAGAATGTGAAAAATATGCAAATTTATTAAGAGCCTTTGAAATGTATGATGCACCAGGATGTACGGAGGACAACTTGGGACCCGCTGGTAGCTGGAAAAAGCTGGAACTTCATTGGTAATGAACGTTTTGTGGAATTAGCCATTTCTTGTGTGGAAAAGGATTTACACAGACAAAATTGTTCGATGGGAGAATTCGGTTGTAGTAAGGAGAATTGTTTTTTTTTAATCAGCAAAATAGCATTGTTTCAGTTAGCGCGTGGTGGCTTTTTTCTAAATAGCTATTTCAGTTAACGTTGAAAAGGCACATGCCCATTATTTTAGGTAGTGTAGTGTGTCCTGTAGAGAGGATAGAAGAAAAGCATATCCCCAGAAGAAAAAGAACAAGAAGAACAAGTAGTTATCTATTTGTCTCCGCTCTGGATCTCGAATTTGTCTGTCCCAAATTTAAAAATGTTTATACTGTAGACAGTCCTGACTAGTCGAGGCTAAATTCCAAATTTGTTATAAAAAGGTTCACTCAAAGTTGAGAGTTTAACACTGGCTGTTGCCAGTGTTAATTTTACTTCGATAGGTGTTATCATTATCTTGGCGACCGACACACGAGCGTGTGTTAGCATGAAATCACCGATGTTAACGCACAGCTCTGAAACAGGACTACAGAATTTCCAAAGCTTTCTGTCGCATTAACATTTGATATTGAACATCAGAAAACGCCAAGTTTAATGTCTGGGGTAAGAGAAGCAGTAGGCAGCCTACACTCAAACACTGATAATGTGTTGATTTGAACAGCAAGGTATGGAAAGCCAACAACTGAACTTGACGACGAAATGCTAGAGCGCTTCTAGATTTTCAGAAACACACGTTTGTTTTAGTGAGAGAAAATTTTAGCTCCTATGGGAAAGGCGCTTGTATCGGGAGTTTACAGCAGCAATGTGTTCCATTATTCCCAGGTAGTTCGAGCCCTGGGATAGTCAATTTTTCGAAACGATGGACCTCCGAGTACCTCCCAGCCGAAGCCATGGCACCAGAATAAGCGAGTGACAATTTTGCTAGGTAATTTCAATCTAAAATTCCTAGGATCTTTTACATTCCATAATCGACATGACCACGAGGCATTATAGGGATCTTCTCTTCCCAAAAATGCAAGGGGTGGCTGAGTCGGGATCAAACCAGGACCTCTTGCACATGAAATGGTGGTGGCTAACCGATAGACTACCTTGCGCCTAGAGTACCTCATTCAGGTGCATATATACCCAAACACAGGCTGTATTCTCCGCGCCTTAAAAATAAGGTTGGAGTTTTGTTGTCAATTGCAGAGAAAGTACCACGACGTCTATACTATTGTCTATATTGCGGTCTTTTGAGAGAAGACCGAAGTGATCCTTGGCAGTGAGAAGTTCGTGGGCATTCAATGTAAAAGGATTGAAAACGCAGGTTAAAGGCCCATTCTATTGCAATGTCGAAATAATATTGGATTTAAACAGTACACACTCTTTGTAGACACCGTCCTTTACTCCTAGCCAAGTAAGCGTGGGTTCGAATTCCGTGACTGGCCTAGCTATCATGGGACTAAAACGTCACCAGAATTAATTTGCCTTTGCTTTTGTTTTTTGTTACAAAATAACATTGCTTGGTTAAGAAACGAAGACGTGGAAGGAATTTTCCCTTTAATTTGTGTTAGCCTATAAAGGTAGTTTTATAACAACTGAGTTCCCCAACTACGTCGTCCGCAATACTATACAAGCCTCACAGCTGAGCATGTTTTCATATCTGCTAAGCCTATTACTTGACACCAGTTTCCATAGCACCCATCTTATTTAAAATATATACCACCCTCCTCCCCCAATCTGATTTAAAGGTTTCGTTTTTTTTAATGGCCCTAACATTATGTGTTGTGATGTTGATTTCTTTTCAAGCCAATCTCCCCCAATCCGACTAAGGGACCGGTCATTATTTATCGCCGGGAGGGGGCGGGGGGGGGATAGAGGAGGGCCGGAGGAAATTAAGAGGTCTTTAATTTTTTGGACCCTGTCAAGGGGGGGTCATAAATTTTTCAGGTCCCATCAAGAGGGGGGGGGGGGCTAAAAAAAATCATGAAAAAGGAAAAAAAACTTTTTTTTAGGGCAATTAATAGCCATTACAGCAGGCAGAATTTCTAAAAACGCCCCAGCTTCTAGGGGGGAAGCCCCCAGCCCCCCCCCTCCCCTGATGTCAGTATTTACAATGTTTTCAAGCTGTTAGTATCATTACTTACTGCCAGTATAGTCTTTAGAAAGAACTTAAAAGCCTTAGCATCTGGTTTCTTGGCTTCTTCTGTCTCTCAGGTGCTGGCTGTGTTACGAATGTGGGCATACAAGAAAACACTGTGTTCATCACACTTGTATGAATCTCGACAAGAGATGGATATAAGAAACATTTTATGGAACATTTTATAGAACATTTTTAGCCCAACGTGTCGTTTCGTTAAAAACGGACACGTTCCCTTAACAACTATTGGTTATTGTCGGTGTGGAGAGCTACTTACTTAATTTCAGCACTAATCTTGGCTACATGAAATCATCTGCAGACAGTATCAATAGGTATACGAAAAGGGGATTATTTTGTGGGGGGGGGGGGCGAACACATTACCTTAACAGGGGGGGTCAAGATTTTTTTTAGGGTCTGGAAGGGGGGAGGTCATCGAAAATTCGGTAGCGATGTTTTCATTTCCTCCGCCCCTCCCCCCTGGCCATAAATACTGGCCTGTCCCTAATGGCCAATTTTTTTTCCCAGTGGTCGCACCCCAATGAAGTACCGTATGCTATTGGTTTAATAAATGAGTAGGTCATTGGTTAAAAAAAAGCCTCGCATTTTCTTAATATTGCAACCTTTGCTTTACAGCAACAACTGGTAGAGGATGCGCAGTTTTGGATACGGAGGAAAAGAAGAAGCTACATGATGGAGATTGTCAGGATGACGAATGTTACTACTTGTGCGATAGCAATTTATGCAACGGATCTGGCACAAAGACCATAAGCATGTGGCTCGTAATTTTTTGCTGTTGTTTATATGTTATACAACTATTCTTAAACATTTAAGCCTCAAAATTAATGTTTCATAAAATTGTTTCTTGTAAACTTTGACCCAAGCAGAAAAAATAAAACAATCATGAATTGATTATTGGGGTTTGGTGTTAATTTACAGTATGTCTCAGAAGTCCGGAACCAGGAGGTCTATATGGTATAGGCCTATACTACACCCAGAAGAAAGTCCTGGGTTCAAGTCCTGGGTTCGAGTTCTGGGTTTGAGTCCTGGGTTTACTGCGAGTGAACACTTATTGTGGAAGACGGTTGCTACTCCCATTAGGTGCATATTTTGCTCCTAGTTTGCCGATTTGTATACACCTTAGGCCTAATATGGTATAGGCGTACATCGTATAGGCCTACACTTTATAGGCCTGTACCATATAGGCCTACATATAGGACTTCTGAGACATACTGTATAGTGAGCTTATAAGATTTCCATATTTTTACACTGTTTTTCAAGCTGTTTCTGATTTAACAACAAACCGTTAAAATCGTCACATTTTAGCTTACTAATATTTTGGCCATTTAAACAAAGCTTTTGTTTTAGACTGTGCTTCAAGCATGTAGCTCTGTAACAATTTGATTTGTTTATTTTTTTATACACCTTAAACTTGAAGTGACGAATTAATGTTCATTTAATGCACGGCGGTGACGCCACGCCAACACATCCCAATGCTAAAAGTGTAGCCGTTATATACGGTTAATCTGAAAACCCACACATGTCCGTGGGTTAATTTTGATAACCCACACTTTTTTTTGATAATCTAACACTTTTTCTGCGCTCCACACAACCACTGCTCTACCATGTGACATACTTTGCAAAACTACCGTACACAACACAAATTCAACCAACATAAATAAGTACATTTGTAACCTGCGACATTTATCGTACTAACACGGAAAAAAAAACCTCGCGTAGGCTACTATGCTAGGACCCCACCCATGGAAGAATGGCCCAATCCGCCAACCTTTCGCTCCGACAGTACTAAAACTAGGCTACCGACACTTGTAAACTCACCTAAATACACCTAAAAACATACGATACTCAAGCGAACAGCACATTTGTAACCTGGCGACATTTTCCGCACTAACAAGAAAAGAAAAAAACCTCGCGTACGATGCTAGCCCCCTCCCCACCCCCATCCACTTGAATGGTCCAAGCCGAATCCGACAACCTTTCATTCCGACGGTACGAAAACTAGCCTACTGACACCTAAAACACACCTAAAAACCTACGAGACTCAAGCGAATAGCACATTTTATACGCTATATCTTATTTAAAGTAATAAAGTAGAAAAAATACGGTTTTACCTTAAACACAAACGTCAGTGACTGGGACTGGATATAGGGACGTCCTTGCGTACGGGAGACTTTCGCAGACAGGAAGTTTAAACCGGAAGTTTCAGTTCAGGAATTTACGTCATGATTCACAAATAAAATTTTCAAATAAATTTTTTTTTAATCTCAAATAACTAGATATGTTGGCTCGACGTCACACCTTAGCATTAAAATACATATCCGTGAGCCGTTGTCGATTTAACGGTTATAATTGCTCTTGAGCTCGAACGGCTAGTCCACTATCTCTGGGCTGGAGGGAGACACTCTTGGGCTTCGCCCACTCGTGTTTCTCTCCACCCCCTCGATAGTGGACTAGCCGTTTCTCGCTCGCGAGCAATTATAACCGTTAAATCGACAACGGCTCACGGATATCTACTACATAATTGTTTATTGTAAATTTCGACCCAAGTAGAAAAACAGAACAATCGTGAATTGATTATTGGGGTTTCGTGTTAATTTATAGCGAGCCTATACAAGCTTTCTGTGTTGTAAAACTGTTTTTCAAGCCGTTCCTGATTTAACAAATAGTTAAAATCACTACATTAGCATACTGAATTTTTTTTACCTTTAAACCAAGGCTTATTTAAAGACTGTATACTTCAAGCCATTTCCTGAATTTAACACGAAATCGTAAAAATCGCTGTGCATTAACTCGCCCTAGCATTAAAATGGAACTAATTATTCAGGCATTACTGCTATATACCAAGAAATATTTTTGTCTATTTGTGATCTTAACCACGTTAGGGAAGTCACCATTGCACATGTAGTCATCATTGTATATATAAATCGTGTACGTGGAGCGAGCTCACATGCCGACGCTAATTCTGCCCAACCAACTTGTATGACATCTTCAGCTTCCACAACCCCAAGGTTCCATGCCATATGGATAAACTCCATTCCAATAAAGAGATATGGCGGTTTTTTTTTGTGCATTAAACTTTTTAGCAAACCACTTTTCCCCTTGTTGCTTCGGGGCCGTCACGTTTGGGAGGGGGGGGGTGGTGGTGATTTATTTAAAAACACAATACATTTTAAGTATAAGCAAATGTAAAGTACTTTGAAATATTACATGGGGGGGGGATTGCAGAAGTGTGACATAATTATTAGAGGGTTGTTTTAAATTTTATGACATCTGTGACAAATGGGTTGGTGGGTGTTTCAAAAGAGGTCGAAAAGGGTGACGGAACATATAGACTGCCCCTTCGATGAACTGCGGCCACATTCCAGTTTTCCTACAACAGCATGCAATTAAGCAATATTTGCGAACTGGACACAAATATCTACTGGACACAAATATCTACTGGAGTAGTGGTTTTCACTTGATGCTCAAAACGCCCAAAATTTGTTCATAGCTTAAGTTGCTCCATGCAGTTTCAAGTGCTAGCACGTAAGCATTTAGCATCGAAAAAGCTCTTTTGAGCGTCACGTCAAAATCAACTTGTAACTAAAACTTACAGTTTCTACAGATACTGTTATCATTATTTATTCACCAAACAAAACTCGCCACAAAGGTACTGCCCAATACATTTTTGCTGCCCCTGCAGAAATCTCCCGTTTTACTAATCTTTTGTAGGTATGGATGCATTTACTCCAGCCAACCAAACATCATCACAAAGGATACCGCTCAAGTCTTCCTGAGCAAGGCAATCCCTCTAAGCTTACTGTGGGATGTTTTCCAAGCCATCTAGCGTTGATAGCCAAATTGGCTTTAAATACAGCAGCCCTCTCGATTAGCATAACTGGTATCTTACCCCTACTTGGCAAGTCTACTCTTGGGGTCGGATACCATACTGGTTTTATTTTTCTTGGGGTAAACGTAGCCTTTTCTTCGTTTGTCGCTTGCTGGCATGCATGTAAATGTTCAAATTTTATCGTTAACCCAGCAGATATCAAAAATACATTTTTTCCCCAAATTTAAGCAATATTTATGGTTAACTCCATGCTATTCAGGATGACCATAAAGCAGGAATTCATTGGACCCATTACCAGCCAGACAGCAATGTCATCTGCATAGGCGACCATGTTGACCGAGGAATTTAACTCTACAAGGATAGCATTCATCGCCACCGTGCAGAGCGCTGGGCTCAAACAACTCCTCTGCAAAAGATCGTAGGGTTCTGTAAGGCTACAGACCGGTTCTCCGGCAGTGACTCAGGCTGGGTTGTCCTCTCTCTGTTGTGGTTCCAGTGGTCCGCAACAGTCGCGGTTATCGCAGCGGTCCCTGGTGGTCAGTTGGTGGCTAACTCCTCTGAAACTAAGGAGTAGGTTTGGTGTAGTTTTAGTTTAGTTTAATTTAGTTTTGGATTAGACGGAGCGCATGGATTACTGCCCACTGTTAGCTTTCGTAAATAAATCAAATCAAATTTGGAACAATCGTTTCTTTTGAACTATGGGTTTTACGAATGGATGTGGTCGTTGCTAGGCTACGCAACAATTAAATGAACAAACGCAACAATGTGTCTCCTAAGCCAACAAACTACAGCTGTTATGAACAAAATTTAACAATCGTATGCTTTGCCAAAATTAAAAAAAAAATCATGATACGCTCAGATACGTGCTCAAACGTTAATTCTTGGTTACCATGAAAATTAGTTTTTCAATCCGAAAAAGTTAGAATCGACGCTAGTCGTTCTCCTTGCATGAGAATAGCGTCTTCGAGGCTGAATTAGTTATTAAGTTTCGTTTGGCTTAATTTGGGTCAAGTAAGGTAACCGAGGTAAGTGAGTAAAATTTTATTAAGTTCATCACTTAAATGTTAGTTTTACAAAATACTACATAAAACGAAGCTTAAGCAGTGTTGTTAAATGTCGATAGGGCCTAACTATTCGAAGAAGGGCCTAACTATTAAAAAAAACTGGTTAATATGAAAAAAAAGTGGGACAATTAACTAAGAATATTAGCACCTTCTCCTATTCATACTAAAGTTTGTGCTAGTATTTATTTATTTATTTTATTTTTGGTAATTATCTAGATTGGGGGCACCACGCCAAATTACTTAATTTTTGTACTACCCGACGCTACTCTTCATCATAACACCATTTCGCATCACAAAATCCGGGGAAGCGTCTATAAACTCCTCAAATAATTATTTAAAAGACGTTAAATGCTAGAGCTAAAGCTACGGCGGTGGCAGCCGTACTGTGAGGTGTTTGATTCGGGAAGCAGGGTAGCCGGAAAACCCGATTTTCACAACTACAAACGTTGCGGAAATTTTTCTTTCGTTGTTTTGTTATTGCCATTTTCGTGTGGTTTTGTTATTGTTTCGTTTAGTTTAGTTTGGTATGTCATAAAACACGTGGTGGTTGTATGGCACATGTTTGGCGATAGGGAAATGGTAAAGTTTTGCGACCTAAACAGAAAAGCAATGTTTTCTAGTAACTTTTTACCGCGCGTAATAATAGATGTTCAACTGGTGTAAAACTGGTTTAGCTCGTTTGTAGGTTTGCGTTGTAATCATCTAAATTCGGTGTTTCACTTTCGTAATTGTAGGGAAATTTCTACGGAGCTCACTATTGATGTTGCTAGCGGCAGCGCTATAACGAGACCCGCGAATGACCAGGAGGTCCTGCTGAAAATAACTGCAGGGAACTTGTGCAGCAAATTCCCTACCCCCAAAAAACATTTCAAACAAAACTGAAAAACTACGGTGTCTTTAATTTACAGAATAATTTTAAGGTAGTTATCGCGTTACCATAACATCGGCAAGGACAACATTTTATAGGTGGTGGCCCTATGCACGACATGAACATTTTAAAAATAGGGACGACTTTCCTGGACACTTTTTTAAAGGAGCCACCCTACATATGTGTAGTCAATATTGTTTTCAAAGTTTTTTAAATAAATGTAAATCTGTTCCGTTGCCTATTTAATTGATCAGTAATC
>JAHWFP010083675.1:19397-42813 GCA_023313725.1 Lithobius niger
CATTCCAGTTTTCCTACAACAGCATGCAATTAAGCAATATTTGCGAATATCTACTGGACACATATATCTATTGCACAAATATCTACTGGAGTAGTGGTTTTCCTTTGATGCTCAAAAACTCCCAAAATTTGTTCGTAGCTTAAGTTGCTGCATGCAGTTTCAAGTGCTAGCACGTAAGCATTTAGCATCGAAAAAGCTCTTTTGAGCGTCACGTCAAAATCAACTTGTAACTAAAACTTAGTTTCTACGGATACTGTTACCATTACTTATCCACCAAACAAAACTCGCCACAAAGGTAGTGCCCAATACATTTTTGCTGCCCCTGCAGAAATCCCCCGTTTTACTAATTTTTTGTAGGTATGGATGCATTTACTCCAGCCAGCCAAACATTGTCACAAAGTACCGATCAGTCTCTTCCTGCTGCCACTGCAGAAGTCTTGCAGTTTTACTTATTTTTGCAGATATAGGTGCATTTGCTCCAGCAGCCAAACATCGTCACATAATACCGATAAGTCTCATCCTGCTGCCCCTGCAGTAGTCTCCAGGTGTTCAAGTTTTACTTATTTTCAGTAGACATGGGTGCATTTATTCCAGCCAACCAAACATCGTGATAAAATAATACCGACCAGTCTCTATATCTAGCTGCCCATGCAGAAGTATCCATTTTCACTACGTTATAGAAGAAGATTTGTTAAAACGGTTATGAATTTACTGCAGGCTTGCTGTGTGCCAAGCACAATGCCTAAAATTGATACCTTCTACAACAGACCTTCTTTATAGTCTACAAGAATATTCGACACATAAGATCGTACGCAAAAGGTTGGAAAAAGTCTAAAATGACAAGCAAGCAAAAGTGGCATCTTCCACAGTATGTAAAAACGTCTATAAACCATCTAAAAAGCATCGTCACAAAGGATACCGCTCAATCCTTTCTTGCTGCTTGCGCAAAAGTCTCCAACTTACTAATTTCTTAGAGGTATGAGTGGATTTTCTCCAGCCAACAAAACATCGCCGTAAAGGAAACCGTTCGATCCTTTCTTGCTGCCCCCTGCAGAAGTCTCCAGCTTACTAATTTTCTGGAGTATGGGTGCATTTATCCCAGCCAACCAAACATCGTCACAAAGGATACCGCTCAAGTCTTCTTGCTGCCCGTGCAGAAGCAAGGCAATCCCTCTAAGCTTACTGTGGGATGTTTTCCAGGCCATCTAGCGTTGATAGCCAAATTGGCTTTAAATACAGCAGCCCTCTCGATTAGCATAACTGGTATCTTACCCCTACTTGGCAAGTCCACTCGTGGGGTCAGATACCATACTGTTTTTTTTTTCTTGGGGTAAATGTAGCCTTTTCTTCGTTTGTCGCTTGCTGGCATGCATGTAAGTGTTCAAATTTTATCATTAACCCAGCAGATTTCAAAAATACATTTTTTTTCCCCAAATTTAAGCAATATTTATGGTTAACTCCATGCTATTTAGGATGACCATAAATCAGGAATTCATTGGACCCATTACAGGCCAGACAGCAACGTCATCTGCATAGGCGACCACATTGACCGAGGAATTTAACTTTACAAGGATAGCATTCATCGCCACCGTGAAGAGCGCTGGGCTCAAAAAACTGTTCTGCGGAGACCCCTGTCCATGGCCAGTATCCCTGGATCAGGCACTCCCACCCTGGTAGCAAAATGGCATTCGCTTTCAGCACCCACCAACACCCAGGTTACTGAGAGAGTAGCTAACTCAAGCCACGTCGACCATGATGTATGCCGCCCCAATGTCCAGAAAGATGGAAACCGTAAAACAGTCATTAGCCCAAGCCTCCCTGACACCAGACTCCAGATACAACATCACGTCCTGGCCCCCGATGCTTCCGAAAGCCAAACTGGGCACCAAACGGCTTACCAGACACCTCAATCTGCCAGACCAATCCGTTTAACAGAATCTGCTCAAGACCTTCGAAGGACTGGGTCTGTAGCTCCTTACCGCCGTACATATTTTGCCCCTGCAATGACTGCGGGATGGGTGCACCATCAAATCACTAATCCCGTCCAACCAGGTGGGCCCAGACTCTGAAGCTCAACATATGAGAATCTGTCGATCCCAGCAGCACTCTCCGAGTGGCAGGCGGCCACCGCTGCAGAGTTAGGGGACAATCAGTAGAGGATCAGGCTCCCTGGGTTCCTCCACAACTATAGGCAGCAGGGCACCCTTAGGGGAGTTGTAGACCTCCGCAAAGTTCGCATTGAACGCCTCAACATTCTCGGGCCACGCAGAACCTAGCCAGCCTGCCCCAGCCTAAGCCACAGTGGACCGATCGTGTCTAAAAGTAAAAATGGTAAAAACATTTTAATACAGCGGTAATGTTTTATGTTGCTAAAACAGTGCTGCAACACTGCAGTATCGGAAACCTTACAGGAAAGTTTACTTGCGTTCCTTTGCTGTTTTGACTTCAGCTGGGTTAAACCTTGCCTTGTTAGACGTTGAAGCCAGTTTTTGTTACTAATTACATGAACCTTTGTTTTTTGATAGGATATCTTCTAACTGCAGCATTGTGTCTCTTCATTTGTGAGACGATTACCATGCCTATGCTAACATACTAGTATAGCCCCCCTTGTCTGTCGGTCTTAGGGTTCTGTAAGACTACAGACCAGTTCCCCCAGCAGTGACTCGGGCGGGGTTGTCCTCTCTCTGTTGTGGTCCCAGTGGTCCGCAACAGTCGCGGTTATCGCAGCGGTCCCTGGTGGTCAGTTGGTGGCTAACTCCTCTGAAACTAAGGAGTAGGTTTGGTGTAGTTTTAGTTTAGTTTAGTTTAATTTAGTTTTGGATTAGACGGAGCGCATGGATTACTGCCCACTGTTAGCTTTCGTAAATAAATCAAATCAAATTTGGAACAATCGTCTCTTTTGAACTATGGGTTTTACGAATGGATGTGGTCGTTGCTAGGCTACGCAACAGTTAAATGAACAAACACAACAATGTGTGTCTCCTAAGCAACAAACTACAGCTGTTATGAACAAAATTTAACAATCGTATGCTGTGCCAAAATTTAAAAAAATCATGATACGCTCAGATACGGTGCTCAAACGTTAATTCTTGGTTACCATGGCAATTATTTTTTCAATCCGAAAAAGTTAGAATCGACCAAGTCCTTGCATGAGAAGAACGCTAGTCGTTCTCCCCAAAGATTAATCGACACCATTTATCATTCTTCTTTGGTTCTCGCCGCATGAGAATAGCGTCTTCGAGGCTGAATTAGTTATTAAGTTTCGTTTGGCTTAATTTGGATCAAGTAGGGTAACCGAGGTAAGTGAGTAAAATTTTATTAAGTTCATCACTTAAATGTTAGTTTTACAAAATACTACATAAAACGAAGCTTAAGCAGTGTTGTTGTTAAATGTCGATAGGGCCTAACTATTCGAGAAGGGCATAACTATTAAAAAAAAACTGGTTAATATAAAAAAAAGTGGAACAATTAACTAAGAATATTAGCACCTTCTCCTATTCATACTGAAGTTTGCGCTAGTATTTATTTTTTTATATTTTTTTTGGTAATTATCTAGATTAGGGGCACCACGCCAAATTACAATTTTTCTACTAACCGACGCTACTCTTCATCCTAACACCATTTCGCATCACGAAATCCGGGGAAAACGTCTATAAACTTCTCAAAAAATTATTTAAAAGACGTAAAATGCTAGTTACAGACACGCTAAAGCTACGGCAGTGGCAGCCATACTGTGAGATGTTTGATTCGGGAAGCAGGGTAGCCGGAAACCCGATTTTCACAACTACAAACGTTGCGGAAATTTTTCTTTCGTTGTTTTGTTATTGCCATTTTCGTGTGGTTTTGTTATTGTTTGGTAATTGTGTAGTTTAAGCGAACCACTCCAAATCACTTAAATTTTTTTACTAATCGACGCATATCATCATCCTCTTGCCAAATCACATAAAAAAAACTGGGGGGAAACTGTTTTAAGGTGTAAAAAAAACCATTGAAAACACGTAAAACGATAGTTACGATCGTGTGATGCAACGTAATGAAAGCAGACGGAAATTACCTAACCTAACAAACCTAACCTAACAAAACTAACCTACCTAACCTAACCTACCTAATTTAACCTAAAAAAATAAAAACAAAAAACGTACACAGCATAGTTTGGAACAAACTTTCCGTTTTCGCGATGCCCACTTTTCGTGCTACTCTGAATCCCGAAACATGGCCGTCACTTTACACGGCCGGGCCCACCGTGTTATGTGATTAAAAAACGTGTTTGGAGAGCTAAAAAACGTGTTTACATAACCAAAGAAACATTCCCCCCATTTTTGTAACGTGAAATGAGAACAGGATGAAGATTTAGGACGGTACGTACCAAAACTGATCGATATATCGTGGTTCGCTTAAACTACACAAATACCCATTGTTTCGTATAGTTTAGTTTGGTATTTCATAAAACACGTGGTGGTTGTATGGCACATGTTTGGCGATAGGGAAATGGTAAAGTTTTGCGACCTAAACAGAAGAGCAATGTTATCTAGTAACTTTTTACCACGCGTTACAATAGATGTTCAACTGGTGTAAAACTGGTTTAGCTCGTTTGTATAGGTTTGCGTTATAATTATCTAAATTCGGTGTTTCACTTTCATAATTGTAGGGAAATTTCTACGGAGCTCACCATTGAAAATAACTGCAGGGAACTTGTGCAGCAAATTCCCTACCCCAAAAAAACATTTCAAACAAAACTGAAAAACTACGGTGTCTTTAATTTACAGGATAATTTTAAGGTAGTTATCGCGTTACCATAACATCGGCAAGGACAACATTTTATAGGTGGTGGCCCTATGCACGACATGAACATTTTAAAAATTGGGACGACTTTCCTGGACACTTTTTTAAAGGAGCCACCCTACATATGTGCAGTCAATATTGTTTACAAAGTTTTTTAAAATAAATGTAAATCTGTTCCGTTGCCTATTTAATTGATCAGTAATCATCGAGCCAGTTTGGCTGCCCGTCCCGTTTATTAACGGCAATTTTGACATCGTCGCCTGCCGATCGCACTACATAACTAGCATGCCAAAAAAAAAACAAAAAAAAAACAGTGCGCTTAAAATTAAAAAAATCCATAATAACAAAACAAGTTTTTCTGCAGTTTTGGTGTTATCGTAGTTGCACCTAATGGTAGTTATTTTGCAGTTTTCGAGATAGTGTGTTCACTTTTACATTAACGGCAGTTTTAAACTGCAGTTTTTTTAAAGTATTTTTGTGGTTGCCGCCGAATCTGCAGTTAAACTGCGGTTTCATACCATTTCAGATGGGATGGTTGGAAGTTCAATAAATTCCGCCCGATCAGAGTAGTAGTCTATTTTCTCTGGTGTTATCAGTGGTTATGTCTGTTGTCTTGGTTCGAATTTCACCAGGCGACTTTTGCTATTCTGTCCTGTTATTATTAGGTTAAGTATTTGGCTAATTTCACCAGGCACGGTGGAGAGTTACCTCTTAATGAGTATTATAGTTCTGTCGTAGTGTTGGTTAGGTTAGATGCCTTGGTTCGAATTTCACTAGGCAGGCTAAGGAAGTTTCACCACAGAATGACTATTGTGGTACAGACGTGCTGTTGCAGCAGACGATTTTTCGACTACAAAAGCTTATAATCGACTACTTCCGCCTGTCGCGTTCCGCTATCGGCAGAGGAAAGATGGCGACTGGTTCGTTGCGGTCGTACCACTCGCGTAACAACGTGAAATATGGTTAAATTTCATATATTTTGGCAGAGAGAAGGCCACAAATCGTCTGTCATACGTTACGTCCAGGTAAGTTGTTACAAAGAAAACGTTGTTTTTCTATGTAGGTCGCTGAATTTCACCAATACAGAGAAATGTGCCGGGTATTTGACGTCATTTGCTTTATTTGGACTTACCAGGAATACATAAAGTTCGGTAGGAATGAGGAATAACCAACTTTTGATTCCGTTTGACGAGTCGACGTGATTACGTATTTCTTAGAGCCAGTAGGATTATTGAAAATAAAATTGTGCCTGTTGCCTAGAATCGAACTGGCCTCAGATCACTACACCCAATAACTTTGCGAACTGAGCTATCTTCTCTTGTCAAGTTTGCGGTATCATAATGTTAAAGGAATTGCCATTGAATGTCACTAGCTTTTTCCAAATGACATAAGTGATCAGTGAAGTGACATCGTCCGATTGTAAGTGATTGTACAAGCAGTGACGATTTAGTATTATTTCCCGACTATCCTAACCACTCAGGAAGGGTTTTTCGAAGGAAAATAAGTTTGCCACTGCTGTTAGCAACGTACGTACTGCCGGGTCATAAAAGTTCCAGACTTGGGGGTTAATCGTATCATTTTGAAAAGCTAGTGGCTAAATGACAGGCTTAAAATATTTACTTTGTTCACATTGAACTGCGTCCACTTAGTTGCCTACCAAACATAATGCTATTTCTTAAAATTGTCTAATCTACTATGAACTGATTAAATCTACCAGTTTTTCCATCACTCTCGTTATTGGTTGGAATTGTGTTTTAACATTTTTTTTTTAGATTGGTGTACCAAATTTGAAAGTTTACAAGAATGGATACCTATTTCTTCTGAATTTCGGTTTTTTTTGGCCCTGAACCTTGTGACCCTCACATATGGTAAGATATTCAAAGCCCCATCTGGTTATTTACGCAAAGCTATAGTTATTTGTAAATGCGATGGAAACCTATTTAAAACCTTTGTCGAGCCTTTGGCTTTCTGTCATGTTTTATTTGTGAAAGAGGGGATCGTTAAAAAAAATCCTGTTAATTGAAGAGTGCATGCTTTTAATTTGTTTTGAAATATTTCTAAATTAAGTTCCACATCTAAATATGTGATGATTTTTGGTAGTAAGACAACACGAGTGTTGAGAAGAGTCAGCCTAAAGGTGTCGGTGTTAAGTCAACTCTCAAGGCCGTCAAAAGTAAACGAGTTTGCAAGGCCTGCCTAGTCCACCCAGAGAAGGGCCAAATAAACAATTTGTTCTTCTGGGGATGTACCTTTAGTCTGTCCTCTCTACAGGCAAACTACACCACCTAAAACCATGGGATTAGGGATATCTCAGATCATGGTCACAAATCGACAGGGAGGTAAAACTGATCACATCTATAAAAAAAAACCTATAATACATACGCCGGAAATGACTCGTTTCCGAGATAATGGAGCCTATTCCCCAGGGTGACACAGGCATAGTCTGCCAACTTTCAGGGGCAGCGCACCACATGCTTAAAAATGAAACCACACGTGACGGTGAAAACACGCTTGCTCATCCGTCCTAGACGAGGCGCTCACACATTAGGGGTGTAGGTTCCCCCCCCTCGGCTAGGTAACTGCTAGAAACAAAGCAAAACGCCAAGACAGTGGCTGTGAACGCTTCCCTTTGTTGCATATGCCACACTGCCATGATGAAAAAAAGTCAAACTTGGTTTGGTAGAAAAATTTAAAACTTCTCATTAATTTCTTTACTTGTGGAAAGAAAAGTCTCCCACTTAATCTCTTTGGTTTACAGGAAAGGATAACACTTCCGAATAATTTCTTTACTTGTGGAAAGTAGTCTTCTCCTACTTAATCTCTTTGGTTTACAGGAAAAGGATAAAATTTCCGATTAATTTCTTTAACTAGAGTATGGCAGTTAACTTCACCAACCAGAACTAGCTGACAAGCATTACATGTACGGTCGGGCCGACGGCAATTCTGTAGAAGCAGCCAGGCTGTATGCTGTGAGCTATCCGAACCAAAGGCATCCGGACCGTCGTCCGTTTATTCGGCTTCACCAACGTCTGTGAGCACGGGTCATTTGAGGTAGCACCACGAGAAGAAAGGCCAAGAACTGTTCGTAACCCTGAACTGGAAGGGCGGGTGTTATGGAGGGTGGATGACGATCCGCGAATCGGCACAAGGCGGATTGCTTTGGCAGAAAACGTAGACCGTAATGCTGTTTGGAGCTGCCCCACGTACTGTTATTAAATAAACTTTGTCTTTGCAGAAATGAAAGACGTGTATGACTTGAAAGATGGAGAATGTAAATTAGGGTCATGTATCTACTTGTGCAGCGGAAATCTATGTAATAGTGCTGGAACCAAGACCTGCAGTGTTTGGGTTTTAATAATCTGCTGTGTACAGTTTGTGCAAGGCTTATTAGAAATTTAAGTTGCAAAATTATAAAGGTTCTTAAACCTGTTTCTTGTAAACTTTGACCCAGTGGAAAATAAAACATATTAAAACTGACTATTTGGTTTCGCGTTTCCTTTGATCGTGAGCCTGTTGAACTGATCCACAGTGACTGTTGCGAATGTTGTAGGCTGGTTCAGTTTACCTTTGTTTTCTAATTCGTAATATCACGCGGTCCTTCAATACTTTTTGTGACAATGCTAATGTTTACCAACCTTACGTAAAACATAACACGACACTATACCATGACATGAAATAGGCAAGTTTTAAGCATCAGCAACATGTATTGAAGTTTTGCTAGTATTTTTTGGGAGAGGGGAGGGGAAATTGTAGTGCATTTGTATTGGTTGGGTTTTCATAGATATTCTAACTATATTTTGCATTAAAATGTACATATTGAGTACTTTTGGTGGAGATGGCGCATCCAGTAGTGCTATGTGGCTTTTTCACACTAGTATGCAGACATCTTTTACTGGTATGTTCTGGAGATCGTTGGATCATTGAGTACCAGCCACTCGACAAATAATGCGTGGCAACTCTGCGCCTAGTATGATCATTGCTGCTGTTTAGATGTTCGACCATTTCTACACGTTTTGCTGTAAATCCAGAAGTCTTCTTACTTTTTGATCGAAATAGTTGAATCTAGATACTGACAGATAGAAAACTGCTTCTTTCCAGGTACGTTTTGGTTTCGACTGGACTGATGTAAATTCTGCAAACGAATACTTCATTATTTCTACACGAAAATAAATTCTTCCATGCGGTGAATAAAGCCGGTTCTTTACAGGCTCATTTTACAGGTATTGCTCTGTAGATGTGTCCTTTTCATATGGATCTTTTCTAATTGGTCGAGTGGATTAGGGCGCTCCAAACAACCAAATTGATTGTTTTACATTGTTTCAAAAACTGAACATTAAATAAATCCGTGCCAAGAAAAAAGAACAAAAATAATCTGATATCTACCCCAAAATAAAACGCCATCTACCCCAAAATAAAACGCCAAGCTAATCCCACCGACTAGACTTCAACCGTAAATGAAATAATTGAAAATTGTGCAGTAAGCAATTTTCATATATTTCATTTAACTGAACTATTACTCGGTGGGATTAGCTTGGCGTTGGACTTGAAATTCCGCAAACGAAAACCTTATTTCTACACGGTTATTTTGGTTAAAACACGCGGGAGTAAAGACAACATTGTCTTATTTGGACGCCTTACAGGAAGGTTTTGGTGAAATTCATAATACCTACCGAACGTATCCGAAGTTTAAAAAAAAGTCCGAGTTGAATCAATGAAACAACAGGACTACGTCTCACGCCAAAACTAGCAATGCAAAGCTTTTTTCCCAGAAGATTTGCACCACAAATACGCCACTGGTGCCACTGGTGCCAGACAACGGGACACGTGACCACCTTCCCGACAACGCTAGCAAACTACTTTGCCACGTCTGTTGTCGTGCTCACTTAACACCATAGTTTGATAAATTAGCCGCAGGTGCAGGCTGATTATTAGGGGGAGGCGAGGGGAGTGTTTTCGTTAAATAAGGTAGGGTTGTTATTGCTGGTGAATTCAGATTAACTGAAGTACCCTTAACTGAAATTCTGATGACCAAAACCCCTAGAATCTGGCATCGCAGCTTTCGTATGTCTTTGCTTACGGGCAGCTACATCCCGAAGTTGCGCAACAGATTTAAAATTACCCGTGGTTAACATACGCAAAGAATCTAAAGGGGCATGCCAAGGTGATCATTCCATTTCAAGATATTGTTGCAAAATTTGCCAACAGGCTCCTCTATTTGGTGAGCACGAAAAAATGTTTTTCGGTCAAGCACTCTTGGTGACGAGTAGGTTAAAACGTGCATAGCTACAGTTAAACTGTGACACCCTTTTATCCTAACACAGGCAAACGTTTGAACTAATTTTCGAATAGCTGTTCGTTTTATAAATTGATGTTTCCATCGTTTTTAAGATATACAGCGTTTTCAGCTTTCACATCTTTGTGGCAACCTGCTTAATGTGTGCATTGCCTTTGTCCCACAATTACGACAGAAATTGTGGGATGTGTGTCTCACGAATCTCATTCAGGCGAGAGCAGAGGCGAGAACTGAGTACAAACAGGTGCCGCCATATTTCTAATGTTTTTAAAATTGCTGTCATGCTCCTTTAAGGGGGTTACAATAATTTTGTAAATAAAATGAATATACTGTAGGATTGGTCTTTCGCCAATCGTAAACGCAGTTTACCAAATATCGTCCTAGATCTCGTTCAGACGAGAACCGGAAGTTGGCTGGTGCCTCACTACTGACGTCGGCGAAATGCCGCTTGCAAAGGTTTGCAATGCATTGTTTCTAGTACTGTTGCCTAAATGGATCTGATCATAAGCGGATTTTGATTCGATGGTAATTATGTATTTGGGCGTTCCTAAGTGAGCTAGGAAGGAAGTGCGTACGAGTCGGGGATAGTGGGCCCATTTATCGCCCAAAATCTACTATAAAAACCGATAGAAACCCCCCCCCCTCCCGCTCTGTTTTTGACGCAGAAATTGGCGCCGGGTCAATGGCTTCAACAATTCCCTCCTTTAACAATTCATGTATGGCTTTGTGTAATTCACGTTGCAAGCTGGGTTGGCAGGGAAAGGTTTCGTGTAAATAAGTCTATTGCGGGTGGTTTCAATTCAATATGCACGAGTGCAGCTGCTAAAAAGCTTCCTAACTCCTCTCGAAAAACGGGGAGTGTGATCTTAGCCCTATTGATTATTGGCTGCCATCTAACACGGGTGTCAACAAAATTACACGTTTGTGTATCGCGTTTGTGTATCATGGCTGCGGAAGATCAAAATACTACCAGGATTCTTCAGAGAAACAATGGAACTAGGGGCTTTAACCCAACAATAGGTTCCAAATTACTTCCCCATACACAAGTGATCCCCTCGCCTTCCCTACAGCTGCGCCCTATGTAGTGGGTTTACTCAGTTTCCCCCTTGGTATTCCTAGGTGGAGCCACTGGTGCCGGTGACAAACAAAAATGGGACAAGTAACCCCTCCAGGCTCAGGTTGCTTTTATTTGAGTTCTAAAGGTCCTTGAAGCCATACACTCATCGTATTACCTTAATCTTGACCTTTTCATGACAACGCCAACAACCCACTTTGCCACATCTGTTGTCGGGCTAACTTACACCATTGTTTGATAAATTAGCTAGAGAAACAGCACTTGCCTGATTATTTAGGGAAGGACTCGGGAGGGGGGGGGGGGTTTTCCTTAAATTAGCTTGGGTTGTTATTGCTGTTGAATTCACATTAACTGAAGTAGCCTTAGTAGATTTTTGTTACAAAAATGAGAAATCCTGATTCCCAAAACCAAAACCCCCTAGAATCTTGCATCGCAGCTGTCATATGTCTTTGTGATTGCACCTAATGGCACGGCGGGTGGACCCAACACAGGCTAGAGAACTATGGGAGCCCGGAGTTACGTGACAAAACGCCTAGTCGCCTTATAAAAACTGACGGTCTTGTGCAGGAAACGAACACCAGACGCAGAATGGCGCAATGAAATCGTCCCGTCCCTGGGCCCAAACCGACGCTGTGCCTCCCACAGAGGGCAGTCGAAGAGAAAGTGCTCCTCAGTTTCATCCCCATCACCAGAAACAGAAACAGACTAGCGCTCTCCCCCCCCCCCCCAGTAAAACAGATGGAACCGAAACTGCACATATAATTTCGTGACGTGAATACAATTTCTTTGGCAACATTATTTAGATTTATCGTGATACACTAGTGTGTGTCTAGGCACGCACGTCAGTATACACGTTGTCTTTGTCCCAAATTTGGCCGTCCAATGAGAGACGATGCCGACAATACTAACAATGGTTATAACAATCTTTTCGTACTTACGCGCCCTCGCACGCCATCCCAGTTACATCCCCAGACTCCAAACCATAAAAGTTACGCAGTTCGTATTGTACTGCACCCATTCGTCCAATTTCATAGCTGGAAGCCTTCCCGTTATCTTGGTATCGATGAATAATCACCCTATGGGATTTAACATGGGGATGAGCGGACTAGAATTAGCTAGCTAGCTAGTTACCCATTTTCAACGTTATTGAGGGTCAGATTTTGCATAGAAAGCAGCTTAGCTAGCATCCCTACACGAGTTAATTTTTGTCAGGTGGGTCATTGCTCTTGATTTCAACACAATTTAAGCTTTTGTACCGCGTTATTATTTTTACCTAAGTAGCTCAAAAGGGTCAAAGGGTTTTAGCGAGCGTTAACCGCACCCGGTCATCTGCCCGACGAAGCCCTAAGACCCTATACGGCTGCAACACCAGGAATGGATTCTCAGGAGGTCACCCACCCAAGTAGCTGAAATGTGCGCAACTCTGCTTCAAGATATAAGACACTTACGCTATGCCGTCGCTATACAATGGTTTACAATGGTCGACAATTGAATTCATGTGATGTTTGTTGCCTAATTTGGCACGAAACACTAGCGTGTGTCTAGATGAACAGACGCAACAACGTGTGTATCCTACGCCAACAAACTACAGCTGTTACGAACAAAATTTAACAATCGTATGCTGTGCAAAAATAAAAAAAAAAATCATGTTACGCTTAGATACTACTCTAACGTTAATTCTTGGTTACCATGGAGATTAGCTTTCCATCCAAACAAGTTAGACTCAGCCAAAGTCCTTGTGTGAGAAGCACGCTGGTCGTGTTCTCGGCAAAAGAGTTGCGCGTTCGAGGTTTACAGAAGTTTTGTTTGGATTATTTTAATCAAGTAACCAGGTAAATGAAGTAAAAACTTTATTAAATTAGTCACTTAATATTAGTACTACAAAATACTACATAAAATGAAGCTTAAGTGGTGTTGTTAAATGTTGATAGCGATTCTAACTATTCGAATAAGGGCCTAATTATTCAAAGAAGGGAGGATAATGAACCAAAAATTTAGCTCAAACGTTAATTTTTGGTCACCAAGAAGATAAATTTTACAATCCAAAGAAGTTAGAATTCGAAAAGTTCATTGCATTACAAATACATTGGTCGTTTTCTCTGCATGAGAGTTGCGTATTCGAGGCTGATAGTTATTGAGTTTCCTTTGGATTAATTTGGATCAAGGTAACCAGGTAAAACGTTAATAGGTTAGTCACTTAATGTTACTATACACAAAATACCACATAAAATGAAGATTAAAGTGTTAAATGTCGATGGGGCCGAACTATACAAAGGGGGAATAATGAACTAAAAATATTATCACATTCTCTGTTTCGTAGTGAACTTTGCTCAAGTTTTTGTTTTGGCGGGTGAATTCCGATTTATTTCCTCCCCAATAAAAGTCGGTTTGGTAATTTTGCAGAAAACATCATTTTGCCGCTAGTAACTAATTTCAGCTAAATTAACACTCCTTTTGTCGTTCCGGTTCAGAAAATCACAACGAAAACGTGGGCAAACGTTTTTCTACACGCCGCCATTCTACGCGATATGATAGAACAACAAGAAACCTGATTCCGATCACAACATCAGCGAACGGAAATTTTCTCGTCCCAAGCAGACGGTGTGTATCGATATTGTGGCCGGAATCACCGTCTATCAAGAATTTGTGCAATCAGAAAAAGTATGACGCAAGCATTTGTGAAGTGGAATGCTTGTCTGATTGCACAAATTCACTATGTTTACAATAGCTCATGCGGACAGTGTTTCATACTGTAAAGAACTATTGGTATAAAAATAAAGTAAAAAAATGTAAAAATTTCGTCTGCTTCAGCTATTGAGTCGCCTCGCAAATGAAGGTAATTTCCGTTCGTTGGTGTTGTGGACGAAATCGGGTTTTCTTGTTGTCCTATCACATCGCGTAGAATGTGCGGTAGTGTTCACGTTTTCTTTGTGATTTTCCGAACCGGCACGACAAAAGGGAGTTTTAATTTAGCCGAAACCAGTTGCTAGCGGCAAAATGATGTTTTCTGCATAATTACCATAGGGAGGTTTTTCGGTGGTGGTTCACAGCTAAAACATCGAGGACGTATGTGTAGCGTAAGCCAATAACACTACAGTTGCTGCGAACAAAGTTTAGAGATCGCAAAAATTCCTGATAAACGAATCGGTAATCAACACGTATTTACTTTGTTACTAAGGGAATTGGTTATTTGAACCGTTCGCAAGTCGTCAGCTTTGCATGAGAATTAGGTGTTAGATCTATTAAAGGTGCATCCCTCCCGGATGGTTTTCCTGTATTGCTCAGTTTTGCAACATGACTCCACACGTTTGTAAATGTTAGAGGCATTCATTTCCTGTTTTTTCCCTCGTGAGAAACTGTTTGCTATACTTTCACTTTTAACTTAAGTAGCCTAAATGCTATTGCCAGTATTGTAATTATACACATAACATCCTTTTGCCGCCAACAACTAATTTCATCTAACTTAACACTCCTGTTGTGGTTCAGATTCGAAAAATCGCAACAAACGCTTATTTATTTTTAAAATGAACTATTAAACCCTACTCACAGCACACGCTGACAACGCAGCCATTCTGTGAGAAGGGAGCGCAACAAGAAAACCTGATTTCGACGAGAACATTGGTAAACGGAAATTATCACTAGCCGGGTCAAGTTTTTGGTTGGGGTTTTATTTCTATACCAATATTTGTTAATAGTATGGAACACCATCCGCAAGGGTGCGCTCGCACACTATTATATACATCGAGAATTTGTGTTATCAGAAATAGTATGACGCAAGCATTTGTAAAACACGGAACAAATTATGCCACTACCTTGTTTCACAAATGCTTGCGTCATACTTTTTCTTATTACACCAATTCTCGAGGTACGTAATAGTGCGCGCAGAGCGCACCTCTGTGGCCTGTGATTTCGGGAACAATATCGATATATACCGTCTGCTCCTGAGAACGAGATAATTTCCGTTTGCTAAAGTTCTGGTCGAAACCGGGTTTTCTTGTCGCTCTCTTCTCACAGAATGGCTGCGTTGTCCGCGTAGCTGTGAGTGGCGTTTTAACACGTTTTAATAATTCTTTTTAAATATAAATAAGCGTTTGCCCACGTTTTCGTTGTGATTTTCCGAACCGGAACAACAAAAGGAGTGTTATATTAGGTGAAATTAGTTGCTAGCTGCAAATGGATGTTTTCTGCATAATTACCCACCAAAGTTGGAGATGGTCTATTCAAAGGAGGGTGAATCGTAAATTGAGGATATTAGCACCTGTTTCTTAATTGATTTGGTGTTGGAATCTTCACCGATAAGTGTTTCCCATTATTAGAGTCGATTAGACTCTTATGCGAACGGTTTGTCTGAGTGTTCGCGCTATAACATTTTAAGAATTATCGGATTTGTCAAATTTTGCACACACATTCTATGGCACATTTCTAGGTCTTAAGTTCGAAAATGGGTCGATTCCGTTGGGAAAATCCTCCACAAGAAATAAAGATGTTTGTTTGCAGCAAACGTACGAGGTTCGTTATTTTTTCTTCAGCCGACTGACGTCATCCATCCACGCCCAATTACTGGGAACTATGTAGCCTTCGTCAGCAGCTGATGTCACCACCAACCGACCAATGACTGGCAACTTCCATTAATTATTCTACAGATCACTGATGTAGGCATGCGGCTTCACTGATCTTATTCGTACGAACTGGATAACAAGCTTGTGTAGTCATGTCGGCATGCGAAATTAATGTAGACTTGGGCTACTTGTTTGGACAATCGTTCATGACTTTAATGCTTAGTATTTTTTTTTGAGGGGGAAGGAGAAATATATAAAACAACTTCTACATGTATGACATTATTGTTGTTGTGAGGGGAGGGAGGGGGCTCAAATTCATGTTTTGGGCAATGACTGCTATCTAGATAATTCATCCTTATCAGTCGTGCGATGTGGCAACGTCGCAGTCGGATAAATGAAATGTTCAAAACGCCGAGACTAAACGGTTTGGAGACGACCCGTATCGTAAAACTGCCAACTGTGCTGAATATTTTTAATGTTGATTTAGTTCACTAGTGTTCTAATTAAACTTACAGTTTAAAATGAAACCGATTGAAGAATCTTAGTGAGCTCGACTTTAATTGGGAGGTGTGCGCCACCATGTCAACCAGCGCAGTTGATCAAAACATGTTTGGGGGGGGGGGGTTTAAGGCAAAAAAGCTAGAAATGCAAGCGACCACTGGTTTTACGGTTGCATATGCGTCGTGGAACCACGACCAAGAAATCATTTGAGGGAGTTGTATTCTTAGGAGGGGTAATTATTCACACGTGTTAGACAATTAGTAGCCATAAAATCGATCACTGTATTCGCAAGAGAATATAAATCGACTCTCACTGTAATTGGTTTAAACAGGTTTATTTGTTGGAAAATTTAATCATTAGCCGTGGTACCCCGTATCTAGATAATATACCGGTAAAACTAGAACGATTGGAACGCCGTTGCTTCTTACTGGAAGAAATGAAAGCAGATTGGTGGTGACGGGAATACTGCGGTGTAAAACTACCCCTCTCCCCCCCCCCCAAAAAAAAGTTGATTTGTAGTGTCGTTATTGTAGTAGAGGTTAGGTTGGATCAGATGCATTAACTCGAAATTCACTAGGTTCATTGTGGTGCCATTTCATAGTGGGGTTTTGAAATGGCCTACAAAACGGGAATTTTATCAAAGATTTTTGTTAACGATATTGTTGGTGTTTTGTCTTTATAGGGTAAGTCATTTGCCCCTAAATTCAACAGGCAGGACGTTAATCTCGGTGCGCGACGATTTTTAAGGTAAGGACATTATTTTGCTTTGTTTTGAAATGGACTAGAAAACTTAATTTTTATTAAAGATTTTTGTTAACGATATTGTTGGTGTTTGTATAGGGTAGTAAGTCATTTTTGCCCCTAAATTCAACAGGCAGGACGTTAATCTCAGTGGGAGACGATTTTCAAGGTAATGACAATTACCATGCATGTATACATATATATGATTGAAGTCGTCTCGCCAGCAAAACTAAAACTATTAATTTCTCCGTTTCTATTCAATATATATTTCGACCAAACTTGGCCAGATAGTAGATAGCAACTTTTCCAAACTTTATACCAACTTCTATGCAATTCCGTGCAAGAGTAAATGTACGGTGGCACACGTAAATTTGAAGTGTTCACTTGTTGTTCTGCTTCTTGGCTGACACGGTTTCAGAAAAAAAACTACTGCACCTACCTAAAATCTGTAACATGATCCGAGCCCGAAATTTCCCTGGGCTTCAACCTTACAGGGACCACTTTTTTGATTGGTCGATCCATTCCGGAGTTACAGGACCCTAAACGATTATTTTGATTGTTTTACATTGTTTTAACCATTGTATTTAGGGAACAATGCCACTCAGCAAACTCCAGGTTCATTCTTTGTTCACGTGTTATGTCTTTGCTGAAAAGTCGATTGTTAAAGGGCGAAATGAAAGAATCCCTGTTTCAGCTAAACGATATAGATTTAAACCAAATTAAGCTACGTTGTTTATTTCGAGGCCGAGGCAGCTAGAAACGATAGAATGGCGTATTTATTTCGCAGATGCAGGCTTTCAGAACTGAGTTGAATTGTTTTAAAGTGGCCAGCAACAATCGACTGCATGCATAAAGCTTTGTAACGCGACGCCATAGCTGTAAAAACTGTACACGGATTACAAACAAAAACGTCAAGTGTGCCGTAAAAAAGGGGATTATGATTGAATTTTCACTTGTTAAAATGAAGACTGATAAAAATTGATGATTTTTAATTGAAATAATCAAATATACAATTGAGAAAATTCCATCTGTTTAGGTGCTGTTGTGCTTTACCGATCATATCTTTAAAACGTAAAGCATAACAGCACCTAAACAGACTGAATTTCAATTAAAAATCATCAATTTTTATCCGTGTTCATTTTAACAAGTGAAAATTCAGTCATATAACCCCCTTTTTTACGGCACACTTGACGTTTTTGTTTGCAATTATGCTTTGTTTTGAAATGGACTACAAAACTAATTTTTATCAAAGATTTTTGTTAACGATATTGTTGGTGTTTGTCTTTATAGGGTAGTAGTCATTTGCCCCTAAATTCAACAGGCAGAACGTTAATCTCAGTAGGAGACGATTTTCAAGGTAAGGACATTATTTTGCTTTGTTTTGAAATGACCTATAAAACGAATTTTATCGGAGATTTTTCTTAACAATATTGTTGGCTTTGTCTATATAGAGTAAGTCATTTGCCCGTAAATTCAACAGGTAGGACGTTAATCTCAGTGGGAGACGATTTTCAAGGTAAGGACATTTTGCTTTGTTTTGAAATGGCCTACAAAACGAATTTTATCGAAGATTTTTCTTAACGATATTGTTGGCTTTGTCTTTATAGGGTAAGTCATTTGCCCGTAAATTCAACTGGCAGGACGTTAATCGTGGGAGACGATTTTCAAGGTAAGGACAGTATTTTGCTCTGTCGTTAGCTCCAGTTTAAGTATCACTTGGAGAAGGTGCTAGTACTCGGTCTTTCCGTGGCCGAAATTCCCAATTCCCATGTCAGGTTTGCTACCTGAGCGACTTGGTTTGTGCAAGGATCCAATATTAGCGACTTCTAGGTTGGGATCTGAAATTTAAACCGAATCTCGTTGACCATAGCTTCCTGTATATAAGACTTTCACGTAGCATGCGAGACGCGTTGTCCAAGTGGCGCGCTGAAGTGAAAGCACGAATAACGAACTACCCCAAATCATAGCACTGATTAGTGTTAGAGGGACACACAAAAACGTGGTAATCCTTTCAATATTAGATTTACCGTTGTTGCAGCACTAAAACATTATTTTACGGTAGTGGTGACTATTCTTGAAGTCTTCGGACGATTTCGACGTAGCAAAAGATCGTTTAACACATTTTTAATGAGAATAGAAAACGCCGTAGTGTATTATACAACACACACGTACGTTCTTCTGTTTGAAATTCATGAAATTAAATCTCATGAGACTTTTGTTTTGTCGTCGAGTGGCCGAAGAGGTGCGTAGCATGAAGCCATTGTTGTTCAATTTTAATAATTTGGTGTCAATGCAACGTTTTAAGCTTAAATTCCGCACATCGCGCATTAAGAGTACCTTCAGTTCAATCCGCATGCTAGAAACATTTTCGGGGTGTTCGAAGCGCTTCTTGTGGCAGAATCGGCGGCTAACTGGACGTTTCGAATTACTAAAATTAAATGTTTTACATCCTGGAAGCTATGCATCGACAGGCAGCCTAACCCAGGAGTTAATAAATACGGAAATGTATGCCTAACTCGCATGGAAATACTCGTTTTCTAAGAGCTTTGGCTCGCAGATCAGGGGCGTGCTTCCATCAGGATTCCACGAATCGACGTTAGTTCATTAAAAATTACGGAGGTATGTTTAAAGCTGCGACTGATGAGCATACATTTTTATTTATAATATAGCTGGCTTGTAATCTGTCTTGGCTCTATGGGTACGTTCTGTTCGACGAGTCGGCAACATATTTAAACTATTGACAACAATACGGCCGAACCAAACTGCAAGTCAGTAATTTTTCATCTGTGGATTTGGCGAAAAACCATCGTGGCGAGCTGATTAGCCATACATCAGCAGCAGCAGGAACGTTTGCGTTCTGGTATGGTGAGTGATGACGTAACTGGTGAATTTTAAGTACTATATGTAACTACGAACATGCCAAACAAAATCGTAAACCGAAAATTCGATGAAAAAAGCGAATAGGAATGAGAATTGTTACACTGCAAACCCATTGCTGTTGTGGGCGGCATGCTTCCTAACATTAAATATGTAATTATTTTACTGTTGCATCCTATACCCGCCACCAAACAACCAACCCTTGCTAGATATTTGCTGATGGTGTAATTTTTATTCCGTTGAAATACATTCGTCTTTTTTTCTCCTCACAATTCAATGTCTACGCTAGGGTAAAATTATATAGGTAGCGCCACTCTTTCTCTGAAACGGTAAACAATCGGATGAAACTAGTACCCGCTTTCAGCGATTTACCGCCAGAGTGTGCTGGAGTGGAGTGTGCTGGATCATGGGAATCGATGAACTACTTAGCGTCACTAAAAATTTGATCACGATAAGAATATAAAACAACAAAAAATAAATAAATATAAATATAAAAATAAAGTAGATTAGGACATTAAATCCAACATTCAATTTTAAAATGGGTTGTCATTACGAGTGAAGCTAAGTATAACGCGTGGTTTTGTGTTCTGTGAAGCGTTCTGAGCAGCCGTTGAGGTTAAAGGTTCTTCCGTGGTCATTGTTTATTGTAACAACTATATACGGTTTGAATCAACACAAAAGTTCTCCAACTTCGGATGTTGCCCCAACTTCGGATGTTACGTGGTCGCGTGGCATAGTTGACTATATTCACTTCGTCCCACTGATCGGATGCATGGAATCGGCGACTTTTTACAGAATTTCAGTGGCCTTTCGTACCGCCATATAATTTGTATCGGCCAATAAATTCATTGCATAACTCTGTACTCGATAAATTGGGTTTGAGTAACCAGAAATAATTTTTTGTTTAGTTTCTACTTATTTCACCGATTTGTGTTCAGTTTTTCGCATTGAACAACAAGAAAAAACTAAACAATGAATGGTGTTTTCCTTAGCGTATGTACCAAAGTGACAATTGATATTTTTCCAGCCACATAACCATGTCACTAATGGGTATGTTGATGCATCCTAAGGTGGTAGGGTCTCTCACCTGATGTCCAAGTTGGATATAAAGACATTCATTTACTGGTGTCGGGGTTTTTTCTGTTAGATCAGCTCACTGGATCAAACCGGTAATCGGGTTTCGGCACGATCAACGGGTTACCTTCAGCCCTTCAGCCACGTAACCGTATTGCTGGGCAAATAAGGCCGGATTTTTCAAGTATGGGCGCAAATAACCAACGTGTTGTCCCAACGTGTTGTTCCGCCTTCCTATCAGCCCATGGTGACGTGACATGTATACCTGGCTTGATGTACGTTAAATGTGCCATAAAACGAGCAGTAAGTAGTGATGTGATAACGTTACAACTGGCTGGCTTGCAAGACTGACTAAAATTTCCAGGTGTCATTTTGTGGCTGATGCATGCGTGACGTGTCACGTATGACACGTAGTCACGTATGACACGTGTATTTTGGTATTTCACTACTTGAGTAAGTGGTTTTATGGCGCTAGTTTGGTTGGCCATAGGCAAATGAGTTGGGTATTATTTGTATGAAGTTTGATTTATTTGTCACTACCAGGAATACATAGTCCCTCCCCCCCCCCCTCCCCGATCACTACATTAAGGGATTTGCGGAAAGAGTTATCTCGTCATGTAAAATGTTATAAAAAAAATTACCTTTAAGGTGACTACATTGGCAGTGCAGAAATTCGCCGCATGTTCCCAGCATTCATTAAAAATGTTGTCATTGAATGTCATTCTTTGGCTTTTCCCAAAGAAGCAATGATCAGCGAAGCGACACCGATTACGACCGTTTTAGGAAATTGTACAAGCAGTGATGATTTTGCGCTATACTTCCAAATGATTCCTAAGTCCGAAGGTTTTTCGAAGGAAAATTTTGTTGTCGCTGTTGTTTGGTAACATTTTGAAAGCTCGTGACTCGAAGATGAAGCTTAAATTGAAGTTTTACAAAGATTTGGGGGTTTGGATCACAAACTACTTCGGGTTTCAGTTACCATTGTAATAAATCGTAATTGCTGCACGGCAACGGGTAACTCTGATCCGGAAATTCGTTCCGGGCAAACTTTCAAGGTCTGTGTACGACCAATACTGTAGCATGCTAGTCCAGTTTGGTCACCCCTCGTACTTAGACGTTGACCTTCTCGAGCACATTTAACGAAGGTTCACTAGGGAGTTTAAGGGGTTTATCCCACCTCTTTTATCCCTTCTATCCTATACAGGTTGGCTTAATACCTTGAATTTAGAATCTGGAATTAAGATGAAGAGCGGACCTGTCCATTGCCAAGTGGTCACCTTGGTGCGGATACCACTTTTTTCTTTAAGGTCCGTTCCGGTGGTCGAACTGAGGGGGCTCTTCTGGAAGTTGGTTGCAAATCATTTCAGAATCAATACCAGAAACTTTTTCTTAAGCAGCCTGGTAGTCAACTGCTGGAATGAACGTTTGGAAACTGGTTGAAGCAAATATTCTTCCTATGATTACAATACGTCTGAAGGCTTTGTCTCACCAATTTCCTGCATCGAGTATTAGAAGTATATAATTACACCCTGTACAGTGTTTTTTGGTGTTTTTTTAATGTTTTTTATGTATTAATAATGACGAAACAATTAATTTGTAATTTTTTTTAGACCTACACTGGTTTAAGTGGCATGCCCTACCATGTTCCCTTTGCTATTGTGCAAATAAATCTTATTATCTTTTAAATGTTTTTTGTTCAGATTCACGAGCATTCAATTAACTGCCTACAAAACCTGGGGCTATTTCTTAAAATTATTTCAATCTATTGTAAAAATTTCAACCTATTGTAAGACGTTTGTAAAGTTTTTCCATTGCTCTTTTAATACACTACGTTCTGGCTGGAATTGACTTTAAAAGAAATCATTTTTTTTTTTATAGTTTTTGGAGTACCAAATTCCTGAGTTTACGAGAATGGAGTCCCATTTCTTTTGGATTGGTCTTTTCCTTTTTCTAAATTGTGCCCACATCTCTTCTGGTAAGTTTTAGTTATGTTTTAGTTAGTAAAGAAAGAGAGTAAAAAGAATTCTCATCTGGTAAGCTGAGCAAGCTAGAGTTATTTGGAAAGAAAGCATATATTAAAAAAACATCTCTATTAGAGTGGAAACTTAATTTGATGTGTAAATTTTCTAAATTAAGTTCTACACGAAGATTTTTTGGTAGGCTGTCATCCACTCGGGCAAAAAAGGGATGATATAAAAAAAAAAATGGCAGAATCGTTCGGCTGTAGTCATAAATATACAGACCACCGCACAGATACGTCGGAAGACCCAGTAGTGGTAGGGCTACCTGCACGGTTTTTTTATGGTGTTAAGTCCAGTCGGTCTAAGGATGATAATCAAAAAATGAATGGCAGTATCAATCGGCTATAGTCGTACAGACTGCAGATACGTCGAAGACCCAGCAGTGGTCAGACAACCTGTACGGGTTTTTTATGGTGTTGATTAGTCCAATCATGCTAAGGATGATAATCAAAAATGAATGGCAGTATCGATCGGCTGTAGTCGTGAAGACCGC